>JAHWFP010111190.1:0-47728 GCA_023313725.1 Lithobius niger
AGTGGACATTGTTGGTCCGAAGCTTTAGCCATGGGACAATGATATGGCAGTGGATATTGTTATCCCGAAGCTTTACCCATGGGATAATGATATGGCAGTGGACATTGTTTGCCGGAAGCTTTAGCCATGGGACAATGATACGAACGTGGACATGGTTTGCCCCGAAACTTTAGCCACGGGACATTGATATTGACGAAAATCTATTGGTGGGACAGAAGAAAGGAATGAAGAAAAGACATAAAGAAGGATGCACGGATGAACGATAGCGTTATAATACATTTAGATAATGGGTGTTCTTTATCTAGCTTCACAATCCATACATTTAGCTTTGAGTCAGCAGCGTTGGTGGTGTCTTCAGAGATCCAAAACGAAAGGTTTAGTCGAGAATTATCAACTCGAGTGGTCTGGAATAGCTTTATACATGGTTTTAGTTGGCACTATCGTTGTACGAAGAAAATCCTGTTAACGATGCTAAGGGGATAACCAAACTCACGAAGAAATATTTGCTCTCATGCAAATAATCAATGCCTGTGTTGGCGGTTCTCTTCATGCCGAAACATAATGCTTATTTGTGAAACGTAAAAATATTTCTAACAATTAAGGCTTGCTGCTGATAGCAAGGATGGATCCACAAGTTCATAAAAAAAGCCACACATAATTTTAATTTTCGACAGTATAGTGCTGTTTTGTTCACAGTAAACAAAAAGTATGTAAACAAATTTCTTTTATTTCTTCTATTTTTTTATATCTTCATAGGCTAGTTGTTGAAGAGTTAGCACAAAGTAGAAGGCGTTCGATTTATAATCGTTCTTTCAAAACTATTGATTGCTCATCCTAAAATCGTGTCGGAATAAAATCCTGTTTTATAGGATGAGCAACCAAATGTTTCGCAAGAACGATTCGCCTACGTAAATCGGACTTCAACCTTTGTTTCGAATTACGGCATTAGGAAATTTCTTAGCGTGGTAATCCATGACAAAGCGTATTGAAAGATAAGCTCTGTTTTATTTTTTTTTTAATTTCGTAAGCCATAACTTTATTTAGTTCAACCAGGAATTTGTAGGTTTGGGGAGGAGAATTTATGACTGAGACCCCTTCTGAAACATCTTAGACTCATTCCTAATGGTTCCGTCTTGGTTTATAAAGCACACAACGAGTTTTATGTGAGTATTGCTACTCAGTTTTCAGCCTAAAATTAAACTAAACCAAACGAAACTAGCTTGTATTTAATTATTTAGCTTAGTTTAGCTTAGTTGCAATTTAGTTTACTTTAGATTTAAGCTGAAAAATGAGCAAAAATTACCAGATGGAACGCGTGGCGCCCTCTGAAAACTCGGACGGAACTGATAGAAGTGAATGTAACACGTTTCAATAGGGACGTCTTAGAGATACAAATCCTCCTCTCCAATCCTATAAATTCTTAGTTCAACGAATGTCTCTAATTTTTAACTACATGGGTATTCAAAATTGTGTACAAAATTATTTGTTTATTCCTTTGAGTTTTCTGGCTTATAAAGCCGGCGATTGTAAATGTCCCAAATGGTCCGAAGCAGCGCTCCTGGAGGCTCTTTCCAGATGTTCCGCTCACGGAATAAACTTTGTACTTTAAATGTTTTTTTAGTGTGAGTTGATTTTTAACCGCCTGAGATTTTTGCAGTGTTTCGACTGTTACAAGAGCCAATCGTAATTCTAAAATGAAAAGAATAAAAAAAAAAACGGTCGGAACTAGCCTCGGCAGTACTTTTGGAACTACGTAATTGTAACAAATGGGTTTTAAAAATTGCTTGAAATCCTACATTGATAAACGTTCAGCAACACGCGGAACTTTGTGTGTGCCCAACGAATTGCGGCAATAATTCCAGATTTAAGATTGTTAAAAACCTTTCCACTTTTAAAAACTGCCGAGAGGTTGGGGGGTTGGGGGTGATTGGGGTCGGGGCAGGGGCACTTTGCCAGAAAAGCCCCTCTGGAAATGAAACGCATGCACCAGCTTTTGTTAGGAATGTTTGTACTTTTTTTTTTTCTATTGTAAACCATATAAATATTATAAAATATCAAGAGAAAGAGGTCTTAAAAATTCATGAACGCAACCGGGCGCCTCTAGCTTCGTTCGCTTCGCTCGCGTGCGTCTCTGTAAGGCTACGGAAATGCCACGAAAATTAATGTAATTTTCTCAGACTTAATGCGTTGCCGCGACAGTCGAAATTGGTTGCTTTTCTGTGCGATGAAAGATACGGTATGTGCTATTAGCTGCAGCTAGATAGCCGTGCTGTCGTCGTAGCTAGCTCCATTGCAAGCTGAAACATGCCGTTGTTGCTATTTAGCATTGATCACCACCGAGTAGTGCTAGTCTGCTAGCACAGGGACTCGCGCACCGCATGGATCCATAGTACTATACATCTAGAGCAGTGACACGACGTAGTATTACTGTATATAACTCTATGCTGGAGCTTTAATGGGTTAGCTGCAAGGTGCACTGCAGAGAGAAACAGAAGGGCGTCATACAGAAGCCGATGCTGTGTAGAGAGTGATTTCTAAGACCTAAAACGCGCGATTTTTGTTGTTGGAGAAAACAACGTTATTTTAAGCCTAAGAAATCTGCTCTTCCGTTGTTTTTCCCTCCATTTTTATATAGTGCACCTTGTAGTTATGCCCTCCAAAACCCATACTGCTGCCAATATGGCGGCAAATGTCACTGCTCTATAATGAGAGGGATGAAACCAGTCATAAGTAATATCTTAGAACCACGTTTCCCAACCGGGGAGGCGCGCCTCCGTTGGGGGACGTGGAGCAACTGCAGGGCAGGCGCGAGACGCTGCCAGATCAGTAGTGAACTTTTTTTTTAACGATGCATCGCAAAGTTCTTGCCAATGACAGACCTATACCAGCTATCACCAATTTTTTAAAAAAAATTACATTATTGTAATGATTTCAAGACTTACCAGTATCATTAATTTTCTTTAAAAAAATTAAACAGCCGTGCAGTGTCACATTGGGCCCCGCTCAGGAACACTGCAGGATCAACGGGGAGGCCCCCTCAGAAGAACTTGAAAAAAAAAAAGTTGTAGAGAAACGTTTCAAATTCACGCCTATTTCTTAAAAATACAGTAGCTGCTCCCACTTCATGAGGCCTTTGTTAAAACAAAAAATATTTTTGAAAAATTTGAAAGGGATTTTTATGAAAATTGCATACCTAAGTTGCAGGAAAATGTTTTAAAATTCAAGCATATTTCTTAAAAATACGGTAGCTGGACCATGCCAGAGAAGCTTATGGCACTACCCCAACACCCTTTATGAGGGTCTCCCCCCCCCCCTCGGAGTAACCTCGAGGTCCATACCCAACAGTGCCCGGGGAGGCTCGACCCCTCCCAATCCGATTCTGTAGCAATGGGGTGGGAGGGCGGGGGGGGGGGGGCGCCACTGCGTGCTACTCTCAATCTGGAGAAATACTGTAGAAAAGGTTGGGAACCGCTGTCTTAGAACAATCCGTTTTATGTTTTATTTTTATAATCACTGTTATCATTAAGGAAACTCACGCTGAACGTCTTTAGTGTCAACTTGTCTTTAGTGTTAACTTGTTTTTAAAAATTTTCTTTGGAATTTTGCAAACGGACAAATACAGCACAGCAATACGTGTTCACAATTGGTTGGTGGAATTGGTGGAATTGGTTGCAATATTGCAGCCTCCGAGGCAGACGTCCTTCAGTGTTATGTTTGTCCGTTTTTTAAATTTTCCTTTGAGCATGAAGACAAGTTTTGCATTTATTCGAAATATAAAATGCCTTGGTTTTTTTTTAATCGTTTAAAAAACGAGGCCTAATTAGCTCATTTATAGTGTTCCGCGTTCGAAGGGTGCAGATTGATACAATTTTGTTGCAAGAAGAAGAATGTGAAGTGTGCATATTTACAAGTAAGAAGAGCGCGTGCGTTCCAAACTCCTGGAAACTGGAGTTGGTTATACAATTTCGCCTTACTTGGCGAATCCTCTAGTTAATAATATTATTTCAAAAGTAAATTCTCTTTCATTCGTATAGGAAGTTTTTTCTTTGCAGAGTTGACGCTATATATCATTTGCATATGCGTGTGTGTGTATTAAATGCTGGCTATGGACATTTTCTTTTAAGGCCGTGTCAGTATGGTTCAGCGGTAGTACCTCAGCTTTTGGTTTCAAAGGTCGTGGGTTCAATTCCCCGCTCAGTGTTTGGTGGGAATTGCCTTATATAATGACTGGATTTGGTGCCAAAGGAGCCAGTCTAACCATGTGACTGCAAGTCGAACGGACGTTAATTGTAGACTGGAGCTTGAACAGTTGGGCGGAAAATAATTGCTGTAAATTTCATTTAAGTTGTAAAGTGGTTTAAGCATTCAATAAAAGCAGCCTTTTTCATCACTTTCTGCGTTGCTCTGTTCAACCTGGGTAAAAGATTGCAGCAGTACGTTGAGAAGCTCGGAAATTAGCAGTAACGACGTTTGAATCTTACAACAACCTAAGTTTGCCAGAGCAATGCTAAAAGACATTAAATTTCCACACGAGCGTTGAGCCAGGAGGCAAGACATACGGTTTCTACCCCAGTCGGCCTTGGCTAGAAGCAGCCAACTTCTCTCCCAAATTTAGGCCGTGGAACGCTGTTAGCACGCGGAGTTACCACAGTCGTGCCTGTACGAGCATGAGCGATATGTTTCGCGCCTAATTATGAGGTTCACCGTTTGTAGTGATTTCACATGGAATAATGTTTGCGTGCCGTGCCGCGCCCGCAGATTTCACACGGAATAATGTTTACGTGCCGTGCCGTCCCATGCCGCGCGCAAGCGAACCACGACGACCGCTACGCAACAAGCGGCCAGCCCAGAATGGCACGGGGTGGTGCTGTTCGCCACGCTTTAATTATTCCGTTTGAAACCCGAATGAACGCCGTGCCGCGCTACTGGAAATGCTAACAAAGTTTCATCGTTAGTTTAAAATTTCCCGCCACCAGTTGTTGTCAAAACAAAGGAAGCCGACAATAGTTAGGGAGATAGGTGAAAAAATCGTGCCTTTTGTCATAAAAGCATGAAAATTGGCAGAAAACCTCCTTGTAATCTATTAATAAAACCTAGGGATGGGGCCACCGGAAATGGGGTTCAGGGTAGCTGTGACGCCATTTTTCAAAATGGTGGACTAAAATTGCAGCAGCCACACCAAAAAGAGACGTAAAAGTTAGGCACATAGCATATCACCCTTAATTTCACTTCTAATGGTTCACACATTTCAAAGTAAACGTCACAAAGGACCAATCTGATGATTTATTACATACATATTATATTTTATGCAAGAGCGATTTCGAATAAATTACTTCTGTAAGTAATAAGAAATGCTGAACACTGGTTTCTATACTTCACAGTGACAGATACAATGAAACAAAGCTGTGCATTTTAAGGCTACCCTTAAACATTTGCATCTTGATGTCATGCAGGCCCTTTTGAATCCACTGTGTAGTAAGTAGTTCATGCAATGACCTTCCTGCTTCTGGCATTGTTGTCCAAAACGGCTTCCATTCTCCAGAGTATGTCCATCCACATTCACCAGGCGAAGGGAGGTTTTATACTGCAATCAGTGTCTCTCCCCTATATCTCGATTACCTCAAATGACTTTATTCTCTTTAAATACTTTCCCCATACATATCCTCCTTGGTACACTTCCATTCTTGCATGTTCACACTAAGGCGGCCTTAGTGGGTGGAGTAGCATCAATACTGCGTCTATTCTTCACAAAACAAGCGTTCGACATGCCTGTTCAATATCTTCCTGAATGCTGGTCCTGTCATACAGCAGTATGGTGTATCATTGCAAGTTGGACATGCACTCTTCTGAGATATCCCCAGGTTCTGCAGAAAGTTCAAGGAACATCTTAATTGCATCATCGAATACTTTTCACCTGTTCCAACATGAACATTTCCCCCTTGTTGCAAATGAAGAAGTAGCATCACATCCTGTATATGCGTGGAACATCGGTAAATTTCAAGACTTTTCATCACCAAGTGATACAGCAATTTTATACACAAGAATGTAACGATACTTTTGACCTGTACCGAATGCAACTTGTAGATCGCCTAGCTTAGGCACTGATGCATTGGCCAGTACAAGTACATCTGTATCAACTGTACGCACTAGTATCATTTTAATGCTTCTTTGCACGGTATCAACTGTGTGGAGCAATATGAGGGTATTCGCTTCCTCATGGTCATAAGGAGCCATATTGTTATTATCCATTGCCGGGCAGGGCAAAACATCTTTCCCAAAAGTGCTTACTACCTGCATTCCAAACATGGCAAGACAAGTGAAAACTAAATAACTAAGTTTTATTTTCGTCAACATGAAGAACTGTGCCCACTGTGTCGTTGAAGGTCTTAAATGTAGTTTGCTTCAGTTTATTAATGTTACATACACCATCCAGAATAACTGCAACAGTCTGTGGCGTTTAAGGGTGAATACCAAGACAGAGCAGAGCAACAGCTAGGTCGGATTTCTTTTCAGTTCGTAAATTGTTGCATTGTGATATGGAAGGAAGTGATAATGGATTTTTATGCTTGAAAAACGTTTCTAGATCACCATCACGTGTCTGGCAAGCTATGTACAGTCTGGAAAAAAAACTGCAGTCCTTTTGCAAAGACGAGACCTAGTTTTGTTTTTGATGCCTTGGGGAGGAATGGTTGAAATGGATGGAATTCATTCTCGGTTATGGGGGTGTATTAAAGGCTTTTTTTCATTACAGCAGTCATTCCTTCACAAACTATTTGTACTGTCTGTTTCCTTCATCTTCTGCATTGAGCATTGAAGCCACAGCAGTTGAGTCAACAACATGATTGATTGATGAGTCCTTTGCTTCAACATCACGGAATGGGCTGCCCATTTTTTCAGTCACACTGGTTAGTGATTTCACCTGCATTGCAAAGGCTGACTTTACGCTTATTGAGTTTTTCATAATGGTGTGTGTCAAGGTCCCTATCTACCCTTCACTTTACCAACTAGAATTGAATTCGACAATTAATCTGGCAGTTTCAGGTCCTGCCACCATCCATTTTTCGTGGCCTTCTGGGTTCTGGGTCAATCCAACTGCTCCTCCATCCCCTTTAACAACAGCACTATTCTGCCGACTTTCCTGATCAATAGCCATTGATGAGAATGCTCTCCTGCTCTTACGTACTACAAAATAACCATTTTCGAATGCTGCTGCTGTATCTTGGTATTTTTCTCAAGACTGACCAAGTCTCGGATATGCACTGGAGCCCATCTTGCGTAGTTGGTATGGTTACACACAAAGAAACATGGGGTTAGTTTTGTCAAACTCTCTATTTAAAGATTGCAATTTACTTCCCATAGTGACCTAACGTACATTAGAAGGATGAGTTGCAACGTATCAGTGATATACCAATAACTGAAGCAGATAAGAGTCCCTGCATCTTTGAGTGCACCAGCTGTTAAACTCTTCCACGTTTTCACCAGAGCCAATAAGTTCTATGTAGTTATTGTAAGCCTTCTTCATCAGGATGCACAAAGAGCTAGCAGCTAGACATGATGGACATGTCTTGTTCTGGTTACGTGGGATGCAATAATTTTAAGAATGATTCGCAGTTCTTGCAGACATAACCTCAGCCTTGATTACAGCTTGAACCTGTCTGGCCCTTCAAGAATCAGAGCTACCAATGAAAAAAAGGGCCTGAGGGAAGGCTTTGACTTGACTATCTTCTTTGACGTTATACGCTCGTCTTTGGTTCTATTTGAAACATATCCCTCCTGATTAATTTGGCTGCATTACAATATCTTCATCATCACGATCCTATTCACACAACCTTTTCATAGCATATCCTATAACCAAATCAAGTGCTAAAAGCACATCACGACCTAGTTTGGTTGCTTTCAAGTTCTCAAAATTTGCCAGAATTCCTATTTAAAAGATTGTACTACGAACGTGGTGCTGAATTTCAAGTCGATCTGAACACAGTTTTGAGAAATCTGTTTGTTTAAAGACTGGAGTAACTTCAGTGTCTGTTTTTACCTCCTCAAGGTTCGACAGTAGTTCTGCAAGGACAAAATCATAATTTATGGTGTCGGTACAGCTACCTGAATCGGCCGATATGTTGTATAAAGCAGCCAAACAACGTGCATGGTACTTCGTGTCCTATGCAACCAGATCCTATGTACTTAGTTTTGCAAGTAGTCTCTCGTCTTGAAGATCCATGGCACATTTACAAACACGGGCATCGAAGTGGAAGGTTGAAGCGTCATGAAGTCTCTCTGAAGTTAATTGACTGAGGAAAAGACACATCTCTTTCCCTGATACTTCATGAGTATTGCTTAAGCGAGTGTACTCTTTGAGGTACTTATCTCATCAACTTGTTCCTCACCAACTAGCTTTCTTCTTCTTAGCTCGTTTAATTGAACTTAATGCAACATGACTTGTGACCCTTTACTCCTTGTTCCTGCAGTCTCACAAACACCATCTCTGTCATCGAGCCATCTTATATCTATATTCATGAGCGTAGCTCTTAATTCGTGAAGATGAATTATGTTATCAGCCAAAGTATTACCTCCTCACCCAGGACTAACATCTGTATGGCAGGAATCAGCAGGGCACTTCCGGGATTCATCAGTTTCTTTTCGACACAGCGCACATATTATCTAACTTATTGTCAAGTCAGACTCACAGTCTACTGAGCATTTTTAAGTGACTTAACTAAGTTGTGTATTTTTTTTTATCACCCATTGTAAGTTCTATGCTTTAACTTTAGCCCAGAAAGCAAGGAAATAAATAGTGAGAAGCCCTATAAAATTTATATTTGTTACACTATAATTAAGATTTTACTATTATTTTGAAATTTTTTAGCACTGATTTTCCATAAAACAGTTCCCAAGGGTGGAATTTTTGAAATTTTTGGTGGCCCCACCTCTAAATCTGTAATTTAGAATATACAGTGACACCCTACCAAGTTTCATGCTTTTATGACAAAAGGCACGATTCTTCCCTTTTACTGCACGTATCTACCTAACTACAACAGCCGCTTGTGATTAAACCGTCTGAAATCAAGTCGCGCTGGCCCTCCAGAATCTGCTAAAGGGGATTGGCCGCGTCCGGCCCGATCCCGAGGCGAATTAGTCCGTGTGAAATCACTATTAGAGGAGTGTAGGGTTTTGTCATCTCTTGTAATAGGTGATGGGATGAGAGGTGGGCAGGGAAAAGGGATGGGGTTGGCGGTTTTAGCAAGTAGTCTTTTTTTTATAATAAATGATGGAACTGACTACAGGCAACACTGTAATTATTATTTTTATTACTGCTGTTCAGTTTTGAAGTTTGACGCGCTCCTAGCCGTAGCCAGTGCCGCATAGACTTTTTCAAAGGGGGAGCAAGAGTAAATAGTAGGGCCCCAAAAGACTAAAGAATTTTGGGTGCAAAGTAAGTTGTGACCTGTTCTACAGTATATCTATATACATATTTGGGCCTCCTCCTTTGAATTTCGGGCCTTTGCCTCCTGGGCCCGAATACCTAGTCCAAAAGGCAACGTAAATAGGCTTGCACCCCCCCCCCCCCCACCACCACACCGTTTAATTTCTGCGCTGTACATAGCCATTAAATAAATACGGATGCAAACCTATTTACGTTGCCTTTTGGACTTACATGTTAGACTGCCTGAGCGGGGAATCGAACCCACGACCTTTAAAATCAAAGACCAATGTCCTACCTCTGAGCCATACTGACACGGCCAACGGCGGGACCTCGATGTCTGATTTCAAAGGTCATGGGTTCGATTCCCCGCTCAGGCAGTCTGACATTGCCTTTGTCTTTGACATTGTATGACGTTGCCAAAGGCAACGTAAATAGGTTTGCATCCGTATTTATTTAACCAATCTCGAGTCCATTGGCTTTCCGTCCAGTTAAGGACAGCAATGGCACCAGAAGAAGAGAGGGAATATTTGGTAGGTATAATACCAATAAGAAATTCCTAGGGTCTTTCACATGCCGCAGTCGACATGACCACGATTCATCAGAGGGTCCTTGTCTTCCCATAAAGGCTGAGGTGAGGCTGGAAATCAGGGCGTCTGGCGCATAGCCGTGCTAACTTTTTTTTTTTTATTATTTTAACAAACTGCAAATATGAAAGACATCAAAAAGTTATTATTTCACTTGTGAATGATGCCCTGGTTATCCAATTTTGTCACTTGGCGAATCCTCTAGAAAACAGGGTGTCCACAAGTTATTCACCCCATAAAGAAATAGAATAATAATAAAAAAAGAAAACGGATATTGAAAAACTGCAAAGTGCCAACTGTTTATTACTCAAAAAGTTTTTTTTTTTTTTTTTTTACAAATTGTTGGTGATGATGGCCTCATAATAAACCTCTACATTCGCTCCTTTTCTTGCTTGGAAAATATCCAGTCGAAAATCAATTTCTCACCAAACATTTTAAAGCATATCTACTGATATTGTTTTTATCGCCTGGGCGATCTTGTCCCGTAAATCTTGCATACAAGTTGCCTTTCGTGTGTGCACTTTGTCCTTTATAAAGCTTTCCCCCACAAGGAAAACACAAGGTAATAACACGATATCAGTGGATATGCTTTAAAATGGTTTGGGAGAAATCGATTTTCGACTGCATATTCTCTACGCAACAAAACGGGCGCATGTGGAGGTTTATTATCACCATCATCACCAGAAATTTTGTAAAAAAAAAAAACTGTTTGAGTTAATAAACAGTTGGCACTTCACAGTTTTTCAGTATCTGTTTTCGTTTTTTTTTATTATTTAATTTCCTTACGGGGGGGGGGGGGGGGGGAATAATTTGTGGACACCCTGTATTATTTCAAAAGTAAACTATCTATATTCGTAGGAATGTTTTTTTCTTTGAAAAGTTCGCGCTATACTGTATATCATATGTGTAAATGTGTGTGTTAAATGCTGGTTATGGACGTTTCCTTTTACGGCCGTGTTAGTATGGGTCAGCGGTAGTACCTCAGCTTTTGATTTCAAAGGTCATGGGTTCAATTTTTTTGTCAGGCAGTAATACACGTAAGTCCAAAAAGCTACGTGAATAGGTTTGAATCCCTATTTATTTCGCCCTTCTCGCTTTGGCTTTCCGTCCTGCTTCATAAAAAATAAAAATTACTTATGTTTTGAAAACATTTCAACATTTCTACATCGAAGACCACATACGAAGGAGATTTATATCATTAACACTTCGTATCTACATCATTAAAACCATATCATGTGCGTGTGTGAGTGTGTTCATACCTCTACTCCTCTTGAACCAAGGCATCTACAAAGATGGGAGTAATACCAAATGAAAGGTAATTAAATTGCGCTTCGGTTTGACCTATTTTCATCGCTGTAACTTGGTATTATGACCCTCAAATACGCGAAAAAACTCGAAAAAATAACGACAAAGCTTTTATTTACCATCATGATGGTTGTTCATGACGTCATAGTTTGCTCAAGCACAGGTCACAATTCGTGACACACAAGCCGACTTGAAGCTGTTAGTTACGTACCGTACTGAGATGATCTGGAAAAGGATGCACGCAAAAAATAACCGAAAAAGGACGATGTATTTCGCAAGCAAAATATTGTATCAATTGACTTGACGCGTCGAAAAATCAGACCCGTAGATCTGGTTTTTAAAGGGTGTCAAACATTCGTGTTTCTAAAGCACGGAGATGCGTGGAGTGAGCGAGCAAAGCGAGCGGTTTCTACGTAAACTAAACCTTTTTCAATGTGTGTTTCGCTTTGCCTCAATCTTTTATCTCTCACCTTCGTAGGGGATTACTTCTGGAGGAGAAGACGTACAAACGTGCAAACAAACAAATCGTATGTTTTGAATGATGAAGGTGAAATGCAAACGTACTGAGGAATGTGATGAACGAACTGTGAGCAACAATACTGCAATTAGTTCGCGTCGAAATAATCGCCACATCGATTTTGTGATGCTCTTGAAATCAAAGAAATTACGTGAAGCATGGATCGACGCCAACGGAGTGGCTTACGATAGGACAAGTTAAACTAATAAAATATTTTCCGTAGTTTGACGGGATTCCAACCTTTAGAGTAGTAACTTTTAAATTACAGTAGGCTGACGCCCTAACCATTATGCTATACAGACTTGCTGAAATACTCCAAGTTTGTGTATAATAAAATATTCTGACGTAAAATTTCGTTTGTTACTGATTATTATTACGTAATTGATAATACCTTTCACCTCTGCTGAACGCTCGACCTTTTCCTTTGCTACCGTGCAAAGAATGAATATTCTCTTTACTGATCCACCAAACAACAGCATTCGCAGTTTTACGTGAAGCATTGTTTTGTCTGTTAAAACATTGCCTCCTTATTGTTTCCCCTCATTGTTTAGTTTACATTCTTCCAAACATTGCTTGAACAGTGGACTACACGTCGAAGCATGTGCACAGTAAAAGTAGATAGATTGTCAAGTTTAGCACTAGTGCTGGTGCGTGGTGATCAATGCATGTCGTGTGCTGAAATTGAGTAAAGTGTGGTAGTGCCACGGAACAATGACGCATTTGATTATAACGCCCACTTTTGTGAATTTATGATTTTCCGATTTTCTGGCGTATTTGTTCCCAACTGGTCATTTTGGTGTAGGCTAGGTTACGCTAGTTTTTGTATTGGGGTGCATGGCTTCGGGCCAAAGCCTTAATAAAGTTCTATTCTAAGGTTCTGTTGGAAACACCGGTTCACTATAGATCACCGAAGTTAAGCAGCACTGGGCCCGATTGATACTTGGGTGGGTGACCACCTGTGAATCTGGATGCTGCAGACATCGGATCTTCGTCGGGCCGATGGCCGGAAGCGGTTAACGATCGTTGACACCCTTTGAACCGTTTGAAGTTCGGTTGGATTTCTCCAGATAAATTGTCCGTTTTATCTTCGAAGGGCAGATGACCCAGTTTGGCTTCATCCTCCTTGAAAACGAACAACAACATTAAGGTTCAATGCTAAAGAAATGTTTTACATTTCAACTTTTACAGCGCTCTTTCTTCCTCAATACAATAGCAATTAAACAGTACGAAAAGCCAATGGGCTCGAGATGGGTTAAATAAATACGCATGCAAACCTATTTACGTAGCCTTTTGGACTTATATGTTTGACTGCCTTTATTGTGTGTTCCTTTCGGTTTCACTGGTGGGTGGCGCGCAGTCAAGCGTCCCACCTCCAGTGGCGATTGGAAAAGTGTATGTTTACGGTCATGTATATGTGTGCGTGTTACATGCTGCCTATGGACGTTGCTTTTGGCCGTGTCAGTATGGCTCATCAGTAGGATGTCGGTGTTTGATTTCAAAGGTCGTGGGTTTGATTCCCCGCTCAGACAGTCTGACATATAAGTCCAAAAGGTAATGTAAATAGGTTTGCATCCATATTTATTTAATACAATAGCAAACGCACGTTTAGTTGCTAAACAAAAATAATGATCGCCGTTATTGCATCAAGAAAATCACTGTATCCAGGGAAATATTAGTATGTGCGTTTTGGGTGTGAGAAGCGCTAGCTAGATTTTTATCCAAGCACGTTGTGTCTTGTTTTAGTTTTGAGGGAGTATATATAGCGAACGCAGCGCCACCAAAGACGTACAGTAGCCCAGCGAGGCAATGCGGTTACGAATGACGTCATATTACATCCGTTTCCTTCATGCGTTTTCCAGCGGGAACTTGGCTGACGTGTATTGCCAGGAGAGAAAAGAGATTGGTTGGAAAAGCTTGGTGGGGGTTGCTGGGGCTGGGGGGGGGGGGGGGTAGAGAGTCGGTGGGTGGTGGGGGAGGAGAGGGAGACTGAGCGAGACGAGTGGACGAACTGATTTCGCCAAAGAGGCCCCCACTTTACCGAGTAAATGGGTGAGGCCAATGCAGCCACAAAATCCTCTTTTCGCTTTCTCACAAATAACGTTATTTGCATGCGAGCAACGGCCTCCCTACCATCGGGTATTTCGTTACAAAATTTCCGCTTCCCGTTGCTTTATAATAGGAACGAGCTTGAACTGTTTTAACGACTTGGCACAGGCGATCGTTGTCTTGATTACTGGCTGCTTGCTTTTCTGCCATGGCGTCGTACTCCTGGCACACAGCTTTCAGCAAGAAACCAATGAAACCGTATACGAAAAGGGACAGCGGCCATGTTGTTACAGCATTTTTTCGTCGTTTTGTTGGTAGTCGTCCGACTGACTTTTCTAATCATAATGAAATCCATGATCTGACAAATACGCAAACATGATGAAAACAAAGATCTGAAACCTTTGCAGCACGATTAAAACGATGGTCTGATACGTTTTGCGAACAAGCTGCAAACAATGGTTTCATACCTTTGCAGGTTGAAAGCCGTGATCTGATGAAACGCAACCATGATGAAAACATTGAAATGAGATTATTGCAAATACAATGACAACAATGAGGTGACACTTTGACAAAAGTGATTAAATATGATCTGGCACTTTTACAAACATGAAGAAAGCATTGATCTGATAAATCTGCAAGCATGATGAAAACAATGATCTTACACTTTGCAAATGTGGTGAAAATAATGAACTGTAACTTTCTGCAAACAGACCTGAAAACAATGCTCTGATACTTTTGAAAACAGGATCAAAACCATGATCTGATAATGATGAAGACAATGATGTGAATTTATAGCAAACACAATGGCCTCTGAAGGCTACTGTCTTGTAAAATAAACCTATACCTGAACCACAACGTCAACACTGATCGGACGTTTTTACAAATATGATTAAATCCATGAGCTGATATTTTTACAAACATGTTGAAAACACTGATCTGATAATTAAGCAAACATGATGCAAACAATGATCCCCTAATTTTAACAAATGTTATCTCGCTGTCTCCCCTTTTCCCATTAGATCGAAGAACAGGTCGACACACAAAACAGTTCCACTTGTGGCCCACCATTTAATAAATTACAATTTATTTCTTAAATATTATATACTAATAAAGATCTCTTGCTACTAAAAATAGCATTAAACCAGCCTTAAAAACTCCAGCTTTAAAACCCCAGACTTTAAGCATATACCGCATTTTCAGAAAAGGCTACAGAAAAAAAAGAAATATTAGTTGCATTAAAATTCGATAAGGCACAAAAAAATAACCCCCAGATATACCTTGAGTCTTGTCATTTATAGTGGCTAAATGTTACAAAGAAATATTCTTTACCTAAATTTTGTGACGTCACTTTATACTTTTGCCTCATCCGTACATTTTTACGCAATATGTCCCAGTGTTACAGACTCATTACACGTTCTTGGTTAAGCGATTACTATAGGCGTCTAGATTTTCCATAATTCTTTTCGCATTGATTCGTAATGAACGATTTTGATGTTAGGAAGATTTGATAATGGTATGTGCTAACACTGTATTGAACGATTGGAAATGGGCTGTTATCCGTATTATGATTGCGAATGTTAGCATATTCATGCAGCTTAGGTTCTTTGTTTAGCCGACATACACATCCTTTATGGCAAGGAACCCGATAGGCAACCGCTCTTTTGTTGTCCATTTTGCAATTGCAATTTTTTTTCCAAGTTAAGGAATTTGTACTCAGTAATGTTACTTGCAAAAAACATTCCTATTAAGAGAACAGACAATAACAGAGTGATAGTATACCGTGTGCCTGGCCAGGAATTATATGCAGGGCCATATAATTGGGCCAAACAAAGAAGGCTCTAACCAAAAAAAAACAAATCGCTAATAATACATCTTGTGCTTTAGCTTTAAACCTGTTAACTATTTACATATGGTAACCGTGAATTTAATTGCAAAAAAAAACAGTAGAGAACGAAAGTAATGCTGTGCTAATTAGTAGCAAAGAGATTCAACAACTAAGAGTGAACGAAACAAGCAGTCTGCATTAAAGACTGGCCTTGTGAGGATACACAACACACTAGTCTGAGAAAGAAAGACAAGACAACTGCCCCGACTGGGACTGGAACCCACGACTTCCCGTTTACCAGCCGGGCGCTCTAACCACTGCGCTACCGGGGAGGGTACTGGTTACTGGCTCCAGCCGAGCTGAGTAGCTGTTCAATCTTTCTCAGTGGTGACCTAGAGATCACAAGCATACATACAAGGAGGGAAAGCAACTTTGCTTCTTGGCCTCCACAATAGAAATAATGCAAGTAGTAAATAAAGAAAGAAATCACAAGGTAAAGGTAAAGGTAAAGGTAACTAATAGTGGTTTTTCCTCTACTGAAAGTGGAATTGCTACCAAATCACAAGCTACAGCTTCTACAGCCATTTACCTCTATCTAGTTCTGTCTAGCCCTTACTTTCAAGAAATGAAGGAACATACAAATAAATTTCTTTTTATGAAACAAACAAGCCATGAGCCTCCTTTATTGATTGTAAAATGGTGTTGTAACCGGCTTACATGATCGGCAGCACGCAACTCACGAAGCAAACACTTCGTAGTTCGACTTGCCTCAATCATGGCGGCCTGCCAGCCTTCCAATTACTGCAGACTCAGGAATTGGACAGCTGCCAGCCGCCAGGTGGAGACACGAGTCCACTGCAACCCAGTTGGATCCGGATTGAACCTGTTCGCCAGTAGCCTCAGGCAAGAGCCCATTGTTCTCCAGAGTATAAAAGAAACCTGGAGTCGACGGCTCGAGCTAGTTAGTGTGTGGGATCTGACTGAAAGGTTGGATCCCTGACTACGAGGTGCAGCAGAAGGATAAATTCTGCTGATAGCCTAATATGTAAACGCTATGTGCATAGTCCCCTAGCTATGCATTAAGGAGTGAATTAGGATCGAGCATTGTGCCTTGTGAATAATCGTCCACTTCCTTAGCGACCTTACAGTGTGTGCACGTTAACCAGCGAGCAAGCGGTAAAGTTAAGCCTAACGACATCACGGGGGCTTTTTTCCACCCATCGAATTCCACCTATCGACCGTTTTGAAACGCAGATTTTGAACCGCTAGCTGGGCGCCATCTTAACCCTGATCGCTTGCTCCCTGGTGCAAGTGGACACACCAACTTTACACTCAATAATTAAGGAGACACGTGGCTTGTTTGTAGTGTATAAAAAGAAATTTCTTTGCGCATTCTTTCGCTTGTTGAAATCGAAGTGCTATACATAGAACTAAATAATGGTAGACGGCGCGTTAGATGTTGTAACCTGTCATTAGGTGAATAGACACCTTTAAGCTCATGTTGTCAGCAAGTGGCAAACAGCATTAAAGTAGCCAATAATGAAGGGTGAAAGAAAAGCATTAACGGCCGATAAAGACGTTTAGTGCAGCGTGTAAGTATGGGTTTTTCGGGAATTCTACTTTTGAAACATTATTCTGCTGATGTTTTTGATTGCTTTAACCGTTACGGATGTGTCAAGAGTGGGAAAATGGGTCTTATAAGCTGAATTTACAATCAGTTGACAATCGACTTTTCCAATTTTTGTAACATAATGCCTAATGCCAAATCAGGGTTGTTTTATACGACTCGAGTAAACTTTTGTTTGACATCACGCATTACATTTACACTGAAGTTCTTTCACTCCGAGAAATACATACATCCCTTTAAACTATACGTCCCTTTAAACTAACTGTCCAACCTAATGTACGAGATTGTCGGAAGTTCTTCTCGCATCGTGTTGTTAAAGTGTGGAGTGGACTGCCCACAGATGTGGTGACTTCGCCATCATTACCATGTTTTAAATCCAGACTCGCAAATTGTGAGTTAACGAGGTATGTCAGGTGGGCTTAGCTATTTTTACTTTTTGTGTTTTATGGGTTTTTTTTTCTTCCCCAACCAGCTTTTTTATTGTTCTTAACTTTTCTTTGAGGAGGTGTTAGTGGTCACCCATGGCTCTTCCTGTTCTCTTTGCAACCTCTCGTGCATAAAATGTTTTTATATTTATATTTAAAGTAAAGGTTTGGCCATTGCCAGACTATATTAGAGCTTTTTTAACGCCAGGCTATTTTGTAGGCTTGTTAGAATCTGGTTATATCAGAGCCTTGTATTTTAAAGCCTGGCGATAATAAAGCCTTCTTAGAGTTTTCTCTGCTGTTTTCTGGCTTTTCATTGATTAACTGCCGTTAGAAAATCATGAAGGTATAATTTCGGTGGAAGTAAGCTAAAAGTATTGGTTGAAGCTGTAGTGGTTGCTTGAAACTGACTGGGAAGTAGAATATTACAGTACGGAAAGCGAAATGGTCAGACCTGGGCCCGTAATCTCGAGTTGCGCTTTTCAAATCGCATGTGGTTTTGACCAAAAAGAACGCCAAAATTATGGCTCTTCCATTCTATCGCGCGTGAATTTTGATAAAACCGCATGCGATTTGAAAGCGATCAACTCGAGACTAGGCCCCCTGTTCCTGTTGACATGTCGATTTAAAAGGACGTACCTTCTCACCAATTTCAAGTATCCTGCTCGAAATAGTTTCTGCGACATTTACACATGTTAGAGTAAGTGTAGAAATCCCATTTCTTGCGAGTGGAAAAATAAGAAAATGAATGCCTTTGCAATTCATTTACATACACACGTCGAAACTAATGTTGCAAAAGTGAGCCATACAAGAAAGCCAACTGGGAGGAATGTACCTTTAAATGTCAGACTTCCTGAGTAGGGAATTGAAGCCTTGACCTTTAAGACCCAAGACCGAAGCCGTACTGACACAGCCTCGCCAGAATGGCTGAGCGATACGGCATCAGTATTTGGTCTCAAAGAACAATAGGTTAATTCCCACACAGGCAGTCTGATATTTAGGTCCAAATGTCAATGTAAATAGGATTGCATCAGTATTTTATAAAATTGCTGTATATTCATCGCTTTACAATTAATTATTAACGTTTACGATAACGTTTAAAGTAAAAAAAAAAATCTTGATTTTTTCCAGAAATAAATCCAGATATTTTATTTTATAATTTATTTTTTATTACGCGATTGATAGAGCATTTATTTTGAACTCTTCCAGTTTTACGGAAAAAATATCCATTTTCACAAAATAAATTTGAGGTCAGTGTTGTTCTACGTAAGTGGATTTTGCGAAAATGGAATTACAAACTCTCAGAAATTATGTCCATTTTTTGCAGCATCAAATTTGCAGAAGAAAAATATGACCTACTACCCTTTGATGAGCTAGCTGCATTAGACATGAACCAGCTTATTTGTATGTATCTTTGATATCTCTGCAAGAAAAATTCGAATACTCTAACTGTACATGAATGATGGAATCAATTGTCAGGAAAGGGTGGGGGGGGGGGGGTCCTGCTTGCACGAGATTCCGCGTTTCACGATTGCTTGCGTCATACGCTTTACGATTGCAGAAATATCGCTGTATATAGATCTATTCAGTCAGTGTTTCATATTGCTTAAACCAAAAAAAAAAAATACATTCTGACATTACCCATCTTAAATGAAGGATTCCACTAAATTTTCCTTAATGTGATGATAGCAACACAGGACGTCACAATTTTTGTTTGTTTTTATAATCTGGGTCATGTCCAAAGGGTAGCACTTCATATTTTTTCTTCTGCAAACCTGATTCTGCAAAAATGGACATAATCTTTCTGCTAGTTTGGAATTCCATTTTCGCAGAATACTCACCTCAAATTTTATTGCTGCAAAACTAGACATTTTTTTCCTGCGAAATTGGATTCTGCGAAATTGGAGGTGGCTTTTATTTAACACCCAATCAGAATTCAGCATCACCAAACAGGCGATTAGATAACAAGATATTTAAAAAACCCGGATTATAGGTATATTTTTGTTTCCTCCCTACTCGTTACTATTAAACCGTACATCTCTGCAGTATTCGTCAACTTTTCGCGTTGATATTGACGTCACTGACTTGTTGCCTAGCAACAGAAATCTCATCCCAGCCAGCATCCGTTGCCAGGAGACGAACATGAGATGTTTTCTCTCTCTCTCTCTCTCTCCCTTGTCTGTCTATCAGATTCCTCCCGACTACTCTAGAATGTGCGCTAAAAAAAAGACCTGTTCAGTTTTTAAATTAGAAAAATTAAATTTCTGTGTCAATTTACCTTCTGCAACGAACGTTTACGCTCATTGCAACTGCCGCCTGGCTGTCGCTTAAGGTTAACCCCTTCAAAACCATTACGACGAGAGAAAATAAGAGGAAGAAAGAGGAACAGCGAGCTCTCTGGAAGCCGGTACACAGCAGGCAATTAATCCTCAGTGTTAAAAACTTCCGTAACATTTCGATACAAAGAGCTGGTAATTTGTTTCCAGTACTTCCTATACTGAAACAAATAAAACTGAAATCACCAGTATCATAAAGAACTGTTAATTTGTTGCCAGTTCTTCGTAACGTAAAATGACGGTCCATATAGTTTTTATAATAATAATAATAATAATAATAATAATAATAATAATAATTTTATTGCACTAGAACAATACTCGAAGCTCAAGAGCTTGTATGAGCAGCAAGCAATACAAAAACACACAAACATTTTCTAATAAACAACAAATAAATAGCTTAATATATACATACATAGTTATTTACATACTTCATTTATAATCATGTTACATTTGTTATGTTTCTAGTTTCCTTCTTATTTCTTATGTTTATTTATTATTTTTTTTTATTATTATGGTTCATTAACGAACATATTTTTTAATTCCGATTTAAGTTTCCCTTTATAATCGATATTTAAAAACCATAGGGATATAATTTTTTTTTATTTCTTTGAAAATATTTATTTTTCCATCTAGGCATTTCAAATCTTGCAGAATTTTTTCTTAGCCTAGTTTGTTTTTCAAGATTGCAATTTTTGTATTTATTTATGTAATAATTATTTGTTATTGTTATAGGATCTCTTAACTGAATTATTTTTAATATTTCATTTTGCTTAAAAATGTCTGCTGTAGACAAAACATTGTTTCCAAAAAATAATAATAATTATAATAATTAGTTTATTACGACGGCTCGCAGTTCATTTGTGCGTAGCTTAAACGAAAGATGCAACAGAATAACACATGGTACGAATAATGGGAAGATAATATTGAGCACAATATTTGTTGACAAGTGCTATTATGAACTTAAATACGTAGGAGGAATCAGAAATAAAAATAAACATAACGTAACAGTTCATTAACATATACATTCTTAAAATTAGTCAGTAGGCCAATCTGAGCATTCCTTCAGTAGTCGATTCTTTATTATCCAAGAAGTAGGCTAGTAGGTTATTATTTTATCTCATTTATTCCACGAATTTGGAGCAGTTCGTAGGGAAAGATAGTAGGAAATTTATATTTGTTTGTTTGTTTGCCGTATTGATTCTTGGCAAAAGGCATTTCATATCGATATGTGGTTTTCCTGAAATATTTATTCTTTAGATTTCAGCTTAGTTTGTGGTCGCAATCGAAATGGTTTTTCAGAACCACAAAACGAAATCTCTAAGCTGTTTAATTTTTAGAATTTGTTTTCCTGCATATTTTTTTTCGGTTTTAAGTTCCCATGCTCGTTAAAAAGAATGTTGTGATTCATTTTTGCAGTTTTTGCAATCTATTTACGTGGCAGCTGGCGGCAAATCCATGCATTTCAATATTATATTTAATTAGGCTTTCAACCCAAAAATAATAAATCATATTTTTACTTTTCATGTTAAGAAAGTTTCTGATGAGATAGAGACGAGACATTAGTACAATTTTATCGATCTGCCTTTTTGTAGGTCCCATATATGAGTCACCTATGAGGAAACCAATATTGCACATAATATTCCCCTCAGGGAGTTGTTGGCTGAGATTACAGAGAATTGTGACATAAAAATTAAAATAATCCACGACCGTCAAATCTGACTGGTGACTGAACACTAAACTAACTGACATTTTTGGAATTATGCAGAAAACATGATTTTGCCGCTAGCAACCAATTTAACCTACCAGTACGCTCCTTTTGTCGTTCTGGTTCCGAATATCACAATGAAAACGTGGGCAAATGTTTTTTTCTAACCATAAATGCGTCTGAAAATAGCACAGCTTCGCATACAGCGTTGAGCGAGTGCCGCCATCTTCCTTCTCCGTTGCTTGAAGGCAAGAGGACCGCTCTAGAGATAAGAGAATAGCCAAACCCCAACCAGTTCGTTACAAGGGAAACGCCAAACAGAAGCCGGTACCTGCCTAACCTAACAACAATACCACACGAAACGTGTGAACCGGAACGACAAAAGGAGTGTGTTTCATCTGGTTTTGTTGTTGACGTCGGTTAGGTTAGGCAGGTACCGGCTTCTGTTTGGCGTTTCACTTGTAACGAACTGGTTGCGGTTTGGCTATTCTCTAATCTCTAGAGCGGTCCTCTTCTCTGCAAGCAACGGAGTAGGAAGATGGCGGCACTCGTTCAACGCTGTATGTGTAGCTGTGCTATTTTCAGACGCATTTACGGTTGGAAAAAAACATTTGCCCACGTTTTCATTGTGATGTTCGGAACCGGAACGACAAAAGGAGCGTACTGGTAGGTTAAATTGGTTGCTAGCGGCAAAATCATGTTTTCTGCATAATTACCGAAATTTTCAACAGTGTACTAGAAACTTGGGCTGCATTGCACATCCTAATTATTAGAGGTGCGAACATTGATTTCACATGTTATGATCTTGGCTTAATAATTACACTTTCGTTGCGGGATAAACTCACTTGCTAGACTTACCGTTCAAGCAACGCGTGCAAAACTACGGACAGAGCATGAACAGAGATTCTAGTTTCGCAATTTTGCCACGAGAGCGCAACCTGCAGGAAAGACGATTGAGCCGCGTGACCAGCGCCTGCCTCAGAGCGTAGTTAAATAAAGCGCTATTGAACCGGCGGCCCTGTCAGCGTTTCACTTTCATTATAAACGCGGTAAGTTCAGCGTACAAACGTAATCATTCTGGCGTTCACCCACTTCAAAACTATATATATGGATACAATTTCTTGCTGGAAAATTTATGAAATGTAATACCATGCATGTGTGGTTTGCCGCAGTCGGGAATCAATCTATCAGCCGCCGTGAGCGCACGACACCACCATCTTGGATTTGCCCGGAAGTAGAGGTGGTGAAGCTTTAGTTCGTAGTCGCTTCCTACAGATGGCGCAGCGCGTTTTGATCGCGCGAGCTATAGACGGAAAGTTGCGCAGATTTCGGAGAGAGTGAATAGGGCTTGTTATGATACAGGCCATTATGACACCTTTGTGCAGAAAGCCAGTACCCTCATGCAGATCAATCTTCGACTTTTAATAGGCCTACACTTTCACGGTAAAAATTGCTTGAGACAAATTACCAACATTTTGATCGCTCGACTACTTCGGCTTCTTACTTTGCGCAGTGGATGGAACTTGGTTGTCGACTGTACACTGTTAAAAATTTCCAATAATGCTAGGCCAAAATTTTTAACTGTGAACAGCTAAAAATCAAGACCCATGCGGATAAGGAACGCAAAGTGAGAAGCAGTATACCAGCCACAGCTGAGCGACAAGAGTCGAGGCATTAGGAACCAAGTGGACGTGGGTTTGAATCCATCCACTGAATGATGTATGTCATATGGAAGTGAAAAAATTAAAAATATTGGCTGGGTTAGGAGTATAGGTGACAAACGTCTTCGGCCCTATAGTGTGCTCACTGTACTTTGGATTGTGCTTAGTATCTGTAGCTGCATCACTGTGACACCTCAGCCGCATCTTATGTGTTCACTTTATATGTGGCTCTTCAGCCGCATCTTCAGCGTTCATTTTTTGTGGCTCTTCAGCCGCATCTTCGGCGTTCACTGTCTGTGGCTCTTCAGCCGCATCTTCTGCATTCATTTTCTTTGGCTCTTCATCCACATTTTCTGCATTCATTGTCTGGGGCTTTTTAGCCGCATCTTCGGCGTTTATTTTCGGTGACTCATTAGCCCCATCTTCGGCGTTCATATTCTGTAGCTCTTCAGCCGCATCTTTTGCGTTCATTTTCTGTGGCTCTTCAGCTGCATATTCTGCGTTCATTTTCTTTGGCTCTTCAGCCTCATTTTCTGCGTTCATTTTCTGGGGCTATTTAGCCGCATCCTCGGCGTTCATTTTCTTTGGCTCTTCAGCCGCATTTTTTGCGTTCATTCTCTGCGTATCTTTAGCCGCGTACTCGTTATGTGTTGCGGGCCTTTTTGCTACATCCCCCAGTTTTATTTCTGCTGATATTTGCTGTGTGGCTTTTTAGCTTTATATTGTACTAACCAATGGGCAATATGGGCGGGGAAAAAAAATGTGTTCGCGCACCCTTCCTTTCACATTAAATGAATACAGATGCAAACCTATTTACGTTGCCTTTTGGACTTAAATGTCAGACTGCCTGAACGGGGAATCGAACCCACGACCTTTGAAATCATACGCCGGAGTCCTAACCGCTCAGCCATACTGACATGGCCAATTGGCTTTCTGTCCCGTTTATTTCCGTTCACATCCCTCCATCGCATCGTGAGCTCTTTTTACGGTTACGGGTCCACGACAATTCGGTCTCCAAATATTTGGTCCCAAAATTACAGATGGTGCGACAATTCGGTCGCACAAAAAAAATTCTCCCTCTAGGATGGCTAAGTGAGTTACGTAAATAAATAAAAATGGGTTAAGCTCCATGAAATACTTTAAAAAAATGTTTTCAATTTGTTACCACCTGCACACCATCCTCAGCACAATCAGAACTGTTGGGGACCGCACTTCGCGTGAGAACAATAAACATCTTTCAATTATCCCATTCAGAACTGCCGGAAACTCAGTGCCGGAAGACTGAAACTCTGGGTGTGCCCTTAACGTATATAACACCAAAATGTCCGTACACCGAAGCACATTTTTAAGATTAAGATAAAATAAATTCTGATCATATTGTCATAGCAGTCCCTCAATTTTTAACCATCGTTTTAATTTTTTTTTTAACTTGGGAAATTTTTTTATTAGGGACCAAATCGTCATGGGTGATCTTTTTTTTTTGTTGAGACCGAGTTTTTAAGACAGAATTCTCGCGGGACCGAATTGCCTGGCACTCACGGTTACAGCGGAGTGAAATGGCTATTGCCACAGACTCCAGGCCAGTAGAAGAAAGATCGAATCTGGTGTCAGACGTAGTCTAAAAACGACATCTGCACCACTGCGGGGCTCTGGTAAGCGCTGTTTACTCCAACGATGCATATTTTTGATTTCAATTAAAGACAACAAAATGCTCCTTGTTTAATTCGCTGTGACATGAAATTACACCGAATTCCAGGGTGCTGTTTTTGGTTGCTTACAATGTTGTTGGGAAAAAATTATGGGTCAGAGCTCAACCCATCAACCCCGCTGGCGTACGACTATGCGCGAGGCCAATCAACAATCAATAATCTCAGTTAGGCAAGTGTAATATTCGTCGATTTAAACATAAAACCGGGACCACAAACACAAAAAGAGTTTAAGAAAAAAATTCATTCCCTATTTCGACAACTGTTTAGGCGATACCATCTTCAAAAACCAAAAATCGTCTAGATTTTCGACAATTCCGAACACCCTTATTTCCTCACTTAATCACCAGGTCTTGAATATGCACCCGGTGCTCTTCAAAGACTTCAAATAAATACAGATGCAAACCTATTTCAGGTGCCTTTTGGAAAACGAGGCGTGATGTTTCACAAAATTATAAATTCTTCCATGCAGTGAATTAAGCTGAAATTTTGCAGACATCTATAATAGTTTAACCGGGAAACATGCCTGGTTTGGGTTAAAAGAAACGTAAATGCAAAAGCACCGAATAATCTGGTTACTATTTTAAGAGCAGAGCACGAACCCAAACTTGGTTACGCCATTTTGTTGTTTTTTTTTTTTTTTGGGAGCACGAACCCAAACTGGGTTATCTATAATAATAATAATAATAATAATAATAATAGAAGGTGTAGGCCATTACGCTTATAGCTTGTTATTAGGCCCAAGCGGCAGATGTCACCATGATGACAGTTGTTTTTTGCCGCATGAGGAAGGAAACCGGAGGACCTGGAGGAAACCCCACGGGCGGGAGAAAAACCCGTACATATACACTTCTCTTCACCAGGATCGAACCTGGGTCTGTACGAAGCCAGAGATGTACAGCTGGGACCAGGACGCCTATCGAATCTGACGATCGAGTGATCGCAGCTATACCCGTGCACCCATAACTGACGACTATGAGAGGCGCTTTTTTGTAGTTGCTTTATTACGGGAGGCAATTTGTTGTTGGTGTAGTTGCTATTTTATTACGGCAGCTACAGACATCATCAGAATAACATATTTTGCTTGCAACAATGAATACGAAGACGTGAGTTTGCAGCACGACAACATCAGCACGAATGAAGAATTGTTGATTTTCCCATTGCTAAATACTGAGAGTTCGAAGTCTGAGGACTTGCAGTGCTGGAAACACCGGTTCTCGTCAGATCCCCGAAGTTAAGCAGCATTGGGCTGGACACTTGGGTGGGTGACCGCCTGAGAATCTGGCTGTGGCAGACATAGGGCCTTAGGGCTTCGGGCAGATGACCAGGAGTGGTTAACGCTCGTTAAACCCTTTGAAACCCTTTGTTCGAAGTACTTATATACAAAGACTAAGAACCATGTTAAGCCTAATGTTAAGCCTATTAACGCCAAAAACATAGGACCGTAAAACTGAATATTCAGTTTTACATCTCGCAATTGCTAGGAAAAAATAGATGTTGTCAATTTGGGCCAAAAAGACGTGATATCTCGCCAACACAAAAACTTGTTAAAGATTTCCGCGAGGCTCTTTGGTGGTTTTCAGTCATGATTTCAAACGCCAAGCGCTATCGTCAAGTTAAAAGGATATTCCTCCCTGCTCCATTTCTCTCGATCCTCCATATCAAGTACGGCCCCAAAGTTTTATTTACTTATCTTTAGTCAATCCCTATCTAAAAATTCGTTTTAAAATGTGGCGTCTAGGAGATTTTCTGTTGAATATTGGTAAATTTATTTAAGAGCATCCCGCGCTCATATGATCCTTTGAGCGCTTACAATAACCATGGCGTTTCATCTCTGTGTGTGCATGTACTAATTTGATAATAATTACTATGAGATCAAAAATCTAAAAGAGTAATGCGGTAAAAATTAAAATTAATTATTCCAATAGATCACCGAAGCAAAATTATAAGTCACTAGCATAGAAAATTATAAATTGTGATGTTAAAATACGAGAATCATTCCGGTTTGTGACGACACGATTAATGCGTTCATGCTGGTTCGTCTATTAGCCACAATGCCAACTGAGACAGTCATTGCGTTCTTCGCTGCGAGAAACACAGCTACTATAACTACTAATCGATCAAAGAGCTTGGCGAGAATACGCAACAAGTTTTCTTTTGGATAGGTTTTAGCCTGCAATCAGGAAAATTAAAGGGACATAAATCCTTCCGGTATGTCGTGCGACCCGTTAAGAAAAGCGTTTGCAACATTTACACAGAATTAGAGTTAATGTCACAAAATCATCTCGCGCGAAAGAAAAAAAAAACAAGAAAATGACTGTGTCAAGAAAATGACTAAGTAACATTTACATACGTTGGAACTAATGTCGGAAAACTGAGTCGTACAGTAAATCCAACATGGATACATGTACCTTTAGGGTGCCTTCACACGTAGCCACTCAGTGGCGCTTCTTCAGATGCGGCACTTTGATCTTCTGTGGCAGCTGGTGCTTCTGTGGCGCCACACGTGTGAACGCCCCTACTCTGTTCCATGCTCCGCTACGAGTGGCGCTTCTCGGAAGCGCCACTAAGTGGCTACATGTGAAGGGAGCCTTAATAAGAACCTGGGCGCTTGCCCGGTCGCTTAATCGTGGGATCACTGTACGATGATTCCGATAAATAACAATCGGACGACAGAGAAACAATTTATGACTGCCAGCAAGTGGGTTAACTTTTTTTTTATTGCAATGGTTGCCAAACCGAACGTCCAACATGTCCTTCTTCTAATACGTCCACTACTGTTTTCCACTCTGTTTTATTTTCAGTAATTGTACATTTGGCGGGTTTTGCTGATTTTGAGTAGTGTTGCTGTTGTTTTAGAATTTCTGAACTTTTATATACAATTTTATTTCTGTAAAACTAATAACTGTGGCGATTATTGGTACATGCGACGGCTCCTGTACACCAACACTACAATTTAATAAGGGTCTAGCTAAGCAAAATAACGTGGGGGGGGGGTTATGAAGCTACGGGTTGGGTGAATTCCAAATTAAAACCAAGCAGATGGAATAAGGCGAATAGTCGTGGTTCAGTTCTAGTGACCTTTTAATTATACATTTGATAAATTATAAATATTAATTTTGACGTGACAATGGGTCGTTACAATATGACGTCATGTAGACCTTGGGCTTGGTGGATTCACAAATGACGTCATTAGAGCAACTTCGCTGAGGCGGCATAACTGCAACGTTTGAGATCCGGAATTAAACTCCGAACATAACTTAAAAAAAAAATAAACAGGTTTACACGGTCTGATTTGGAGTCATTGCTTACCCACCCACCAAATTTCAAGTAAATATACCACAATTTTTATTGGATAGTTACAAACAAACCAACAGAGTTACGCTCAAACAAATCCCTACGGTCGAGTTTAAACAGTTTTTATTACCGAACGTTTGTTTTTTACTTTCATGTTTTGTTCGGTCTGACAGTAGTGCAGCCGCTCGTATTCCTGGATCGTTTCCAATTATATTTACATTCTTTCAACTGAAGTGCGTCACTGGCAGTTAAGAGCCGTTGTAATGCACATGTGGTAGTAAATAATTCCTCCCCCCCCCCCAATGAAATTTATACGGTACTGAAGCGTAACGACTAGACCAATGACCCCCGGTAAAATTGTCTTCTAAACACCGGGTTTCATGGACTAACGGTTTATCTCTCCACCGCCTACGTTGGTTCGTTTCTCGAGACTCCATTTCAAGAATAGAAACAAGCATCGTTAACTGTACGAGTGACGCACTATTTGGCGCACATTTGTTTCTTCTTTGATGCTAACCTAAACACGCCTTGTGTTTCTGTTGCGCGCTTTGTTTTTGGCAAAGCGTAGCTGACTTCCGGCGTTTAGAGTGCATTTAAACACTGAATTTGCCTGACAACCAATCCATCTGTCCGCTTTCGGAGAGTGTACTTGATCAGAATCGACAATGGTGTTCCTTCCTTTTCGGTAGTTTATAGATTCGAAAAGGCAGTTTTAGAGGTAAGAATAGACTAGGGCCGTCGTCATTTCCACTGTCAACATTATGGAGCGGGCTCAGCTTTCTTTGCCGTTTGGCAGTTTGACCAAAAAGGGTCGGCCTTTGAAAGTAGTGATATCACTCAACAAGGGAAAGGCTGCCAAGGCAGCTGGCTATTTAGCTGGAGAGTATCATGAAAACGTTATCGATGCATCTTTCTCTCTACGAATGGTGCACAGGACACTGATCCTTTAAATTTTAGCTTTTCACTATCCCTGTACCTTCCCTTTACATTTTCCACAATTTGAATTTCGGCCGCATTGGGATTTAATCTCAACGTGACAAAATATTAAGGTGGGGCCAATCAGCTTTTTTCTACCTGAGCCAATCATTAAACGAAACTGGCCGATACCAAATCCTGCGTGAAGTAAAAAAAATTGCCTTGTACTTTCTAAACAATAGGGCAGTGACACGACGTAGTATTATTGTGTATAACTCAATGGTGGAGCCAGTAACTGGGTTAGCTGCAAGGTGCACTAGCGGGGGAAAAGAAGAGCGTCTTACTGAAGCCAATGCTATTAGACTGAATTTCTTAAACCGATAGATATAACGGAAGGTAAATACGCATGATTTTTGATTTGATTTGATTTTTGATTTTTGTCCAACGCATGATTTTTGTTGTTGGAGAAAACAACGTTCTTTTAAGCCTAAGAAATCCGCTCTCAAAGCACTGTCTTGACTAGAAGTGCCGTTTCTTCCCTTACATTTTAATCTAGTGCACCTTGTAGCTATGCCCACCAAATTGTATCTCGTAGCCAAAATGACGTCACATGACGCTGCTCTAAAAGAGACAGCTCTTTACGGTTTGGACCATTGGAAAGCTGGTGAAAATCTTCAAAACGGTGTATTCAAACGTCAAATTCGGTGGACGAGATGTGAAAATATCTTCAAATTGGTTTATTACCGATCTATCTGGATTTTATCTACGTACCGAACCCGCTTTCTACCGATAATGTCAATAAGGAATTGCGTGAGACATTCCGAAACAATTTATTGGAGACATTTTCTGTTCAGCATTTGAAACTTTCAGGTCAACGTATCCCTATGTAAGCATTCAACGGACAGCTCTAAACCCCAAAACTTACAACGTAGCCTACGGTCATGATTTATCATGTTATAGTGAAAGATGACTATTATTTTTTTGTCCTTTCCGGCTGTGGGCAACCCCAGCTCTTCATTTCTTCTTCATTTTTTCTTGGGTACGTATTCTGTTAATCTAAGGATTCTGTGCTTGCCGTGTCTTTCTTTGCCGTGTTTTTTTCTTTTTTTCTTCTTCTTTCTTTTTTCTTATCCTCCGTCTTGGGAAAACGTAAACGGCAGCGGGCTGATGAATAATGGTGTTCTGTGGGAGTCTGGAGCTCTAAGTCTTTTGCCCCAAGAGTAGAGTAAATCACTGAGCTGCCTGCCCTTCTTCAAAATCCACTCTCGCAAGGGCCAGAGACCAAAGGGGATTTTGTGTTTATATTTAGTTCGGGGGAGTCCGGTCTTATACCAGACGCTTACGTAGCCTAAATGTCGCTATATACGTGCTGACAACAGTGTTTGCTTGTTTAGCGGAAATGTGGGGCAGTGAACCTGGTTTTTTTATTTTTCATTTTCACTGTTATTATATGGACTTGTCAGTTTTCGTTTAGCTGATGCATAGCGCTAAATTGGCTAGTGGGTGTTGGTTGGGGTGTGGAAGGTCATTTTGCATCTTTTCAATAATTCTCGTCAGCATTATGGAAGGCAAATACGGGTAAACATTTCGTGGAAAGACACATTAGGAAAGGTCCTTGACAAACTAACCCTCATGCAAGACGACAATATGGTGAACGAAGAAGTAATTGTGTATTTTACCACCCGTGTTGCTTTGAGAGGATGTTTTAAGACAAGAATGGCTAAGTGCTGATTTATTCTTTTCGTGAATGCCATTCGTTCGTCTTTATGAAGACATAATAAGGCCGCTAAATATTAATTAAGTGGTTCTTGAGAGTGGTACTAAAAAAAAAAAAAACTGATGCGATCGGGGGATTTTTTTTTTTACGTTTTATTCGTAATTTTTCAAATGCGGGCGATTTTTTTTTGTACCAAACAAAACGTGATCAGTGGCTTACATTTTGTTGTGGAGTGTACCATATCTATGTTTTAATGCTAGGATCAGCGGGCAAAAGTTGCACATTTGATAAAAGTTGTTCTTTAGATCCAAGTTTTGAGTTGTGACAGGCCTGGGAACGATCCTTAGGTTCGTTTCTAGGCGATCATGTGAATTAAGCAAAGAGCTCATGTGGTCATCGGCTCCAGGTAATGTTTGATGAAAGCGCAGATGCGTGATCCGAGCTTTTTTTTTTTTAGACAATGTCACACAAAAAATAAACGTTTCATGCGCTAAGGAAAAACCCATGCGGTGCGCTCCTGAGAACCACTTAATTAATTTTTAGTGGCCTCATTAATGCAGAATGATTATTGGTTATATCAACTAGCAGTCTGGTACGAAAGGTGAATATGTTCCGTACGTCGTAAAATAACAGAAGAATAAAAAAGCCAAGAAGTGCACAAACACACAAAAGGTACCACGTTTCGAGGTTATTTTCACCTCGTCATCAGGTGCATTAGATCCACAAAAGTTTCGTCAATATCTCAAGAATACATTTTATTACAACTTTAGCATAAGGTAGTTAAAAATATCAGGTTGGGAACAAAACATAGCAATCTCTACAAGTAAAAAAAAAAAGACCCTAGCTTGACCTGGGAAAAACAGGTAAGCATTACGCGATCATTCGAACTCACCCCTGCTAACGCAGAGGAAAAGTGACCTCTCCTCTTCTATTCACTTCCTCTACTCACTTCTTATCTGCAATCCAGGGGTGAGGTCGATGGATCTTGAAATGCTTACCTGTTTTGCCCGGGTTAAGCTTAGGTTCTTTTAACTTGCAGAAATGTCTATGTTCTATTCGCAATCTGATATTTTAACTACCCTATAGTGTCCGCGGCCCATCTTGAGTTCGCCCAGAATGAACACAAAATAATCGATTGCATATTTTTGGTAGCGGAGTGCCTTGCTGATATCCAACTTAGTTACAAAAACAATGGCGGCTGTCGATTAAAGCCGCCCCCTCCAGGATCATAAAACACGGGCAGGACTCAAGAGACGCCGCGCACATAGTATGCCTCGCGGTCGTGAAATATATTTTTGATATGTTGACGAAACTTTTGTGGAAATTTTTGGAGATCATTGACGCACAAATAACAAATACACCGAAATGATGAGTTTTCTCGGTTATTCGTTGTTGTGTTGCTATGCTCGGGTTCATGAGTAACCCTGAGCATTGGGGTGAAAGAGTCGATAGGCGTCTTGGTCCCGGCTGTACATCTCTGGCTTCTTACACAACCGGGTTCGATTCTGCTGAAGGGAAGTGTATAATATACGGGTTTTATCCGGTTCTTTCCCGCCCGTAGCACAGTGGTTTCCTTCGGTTACTCCGGTTTCCTCCCTCTTGCAAAAAACAATTGACACGATGGTGGTTCCTTCCACTTAACATCTGCCACTTGGGCCTTCGAAAAGCTTTAAGCTTCTGGCCGACACCTTCTATTCTGTCCTCAGGGTTGAAAGGTGGTTTTATATTCCTTGTCCGTACATCCGTCTTTTTAGTAGGTAAATTTTTATTTGGTATTTTAAACCATGCGCAATGGCTGTTTGCCGCGACGTCACCATGAGTTAGCCAATGACGAACGAGAACAACGGCTGTTTGGCCGTCTGATTCGACTAGCTTAGTCACGTGATATGCACGTCACAGCAAACAGCCATGGCGCGTGGTATAGCTTGTTGGGGTCAATGGAACGTTAGGTATACTTGATGAGATAATTTATTTTCAACACGAGGGTAATTTGTGGTCTTGTATATGTATTTTCAATACTCTCGGACGAATTTAATGGTGGCTATGAAGATAATTACTCATAATTGCGTGGCACATAAGTAAGCTTTTTCGACGACTGCTATAATGTTAATGCCGGAACTTCAAACATTTACACCGCAGCATTTCAGCGTTTATACCGCAGCCGTGATGACATTTTCTGTAATGACGTTGTTTAGTGGGCAGCATCATGTCCCCCCCAAGGCAACAAAACTAACACTGTGTCCGAAAGGAGTAACTGAAACCAGCTAACCTGAAGAGAAATGCCACTGCAATGAGAACATAAATTGCGTATCCTGGATAGCTAAAACGGTTGTTTGTTTATTTATTCAGCATAAACTTAAACTCGTGTGTATAATTTTTCAGACTTTTTAAATTTCTTCAGGAAGAACTTCTTCCACTCGGAACTTTAAAAAATATGCTGTCGAAAGTTTCTAAATTATTCTGTTCTACAGGAAATGAACATCATGTAGTGATAAATACATATAGATGCAAGCCTATGTCCGCTGCCTTCTGGACTTAAATGTCAGACTGCCTGAGAGGGGATTGAACCCAGCACCTCTGAGACGAAAGGCCGACGTCTTACTGCTTAGCCGTACTGACACGGCCAAACCTTTGGTCGTGTCAATATGGCTTAGTTGTAGGATTCTGGCCTTTGGTCGTGGGTTCAATTCCCACTTAGGCAGTCTGACATTTAAGTCCAGAAGGCAACGGACATAGGCTTACATCTATATTTATTTATCACTACATGATGTTCATTTCATGTAGAACAGAATAATATGGAAACTTTCGACCGCATATTTTTTTAAGTTCTGAGTGGAAGAAGTTCCTCCTGAAGAAATTTGAGAAGTCCGAAAAATTAAACACGAGTTTACGTTTTATCTGAATAAATAAACAAACAACCGTTTTAGCATTTAACTGTATTTATTTATGTATCCCCTTTTCGAGCCGATTTTGGCTTTCCGTCCCGTTTATAACATTAGTTGTGCCGTTTTTATATGATGAATTTCGCTCAGGGTATAGATGCCAGGGTGGTGAGGATCTTCTAGTTCCCAAATATCTCGAATTTCGATGTTATGTATTGTGGAAAGTATTGTTCGCGCCTGATAAAGTCCCGTCTGACTTTGGCCACCATCTAGATGGTGTTCGTCAGCGTTTCCACCATCTAGTTTTGGCCACCATCAAGATTGTCACCGTCTTGGGCAAATGAATAATCGCTGTAAATAATATAAAAGCAAATTGGAAATAAGCCATTAACGAAAATCCTATGTTAGAATAAAGTAGTACACTAAGCCACCTTTATGGACATATCGGTAAACAGCAGTAGTATGGCAGTGATCTGAGGATGGACGGGTTCGACGGTTCGAATCCTGGTTCAAGTCACTTGAATGAAACGTAAGCGAATAAAGGTGACGTACTGTACTACGTTATTCAGTGTATGACTTTCGCTGATGTCTTCTTACCAATTTTCCTTTACATGTGTTCATCACCATATCCCTCTTAGATAAATACGAATGCAAACCTATTTACATTATCTTTTGGACTTAAATGTCAGACTGCCTGAGTGGGGAATCGAACCCACGACCTTTGTAACCAAAGGCCGGAATCCTACCACTCTGCCATACTGACATGGTCTAAAAGAAAACGTCCATAGGAAGCATTTAACACGCATACACACACATATAATCATACACTTTCCAATCTGTACTGGTGGGATGCTTGTCTGCAATTAAAGCGTGAAATAAGGTTTGAAACGGGACAGAATTTAACACTTATCGAGCCCAATTGGCTTTCTGTCCCGTTACTATTCCTCTTCCGCGACACTTAACGCGTCAGTTGAATGATGAATATGTCATCCTATCCGGGTTTTTATTTCATTTTTTATTTTTGCACAAGACACAAATATTTGATAAAATTTAGTTTTCGGGTTTGTTCAACAGCTCTGCATTGTGTGCGCGCGGTGGTATCCCAGACCACTGCACTATGAAGAAGTTGGCGCTAATAACCTGGCTGTCGACGCACCGTAAAACCTCAATTCAACTTCCCCTGCCCCCGTTTTTGGCCTTACAAAATTATTAACACCGCAAATATCACCAAAAGGAATGATGGAATTTCAAGTTCAAAACTCCAAATACTAACCAAATGACTGCAATCAGTTCTCAAGTTACAATGGCGAAACGAATACGGTTTCAGCAAGCGAAATAGCAGAATCGTCTGCTTGTTTGGGGCTCCATTCTACTGAATGGCTGACACCCATCTTTGTGGGTGAGAGATAATTGATATTAAAAGTTCTCAAGTTGTAAAGGTTTTTTTCGATTAGTTTGAACTATGCGGCTAAAGTCTTTTTTGCACAAGGGTTGGGCTAGTTCAAGCAAGGAACATTACAGGCAAAACCCAAAACTTTCTTGGGTTTCCGACCGATTGAGATGAATTTACCACGCACAGAACGTGCGGGTTGTACGAGAAATACAACAATTTCCCAGCAGAGTTGGCTGTTCGTTGGCTTCCCTGTACTACACATAGGACTTCACGGAAGTTCGCTATCTTTGCAACACTCGAGTTTTGGATCTGAATACCAGTAACACAGGAAGTAACAAGTCTAAAACACATTTAAAAAAAAAATTAATGACAGCAGCAAGAAATATTTGACAAATACTTTCTTTTATTGAGTTATTCGTTCTCCAAAAACGGATAGCCGCGAGAACTGGGGTGTCAAATTCGATCGGCGCCTTGCTCCCGGCTGTACATCTCTGGGTTCTAACAGACCCGTTTCCTTACTGGTGGAAGAAAGTGTATTTGTAGGGGGTTTTCCTCCGGTTGTTTTACCGCCCGTTTTACCTTTGGGTACTCCGGTTTCCTCATGTGGCAAAAAAACAGCTGAAATGATGTGGGTAACTTCCACTTAACTTCTGCCATTTGCGCCTTAAAAATGCTCTAAGTTTATTTGCAAACACCATCTGTTGTATAACGTGCTCATTATGTTAGCTGGCCGTTTATTTTGGCTTTAAAAAGTCGATTCACAGGCGGTAATTCAGGTTATTTATACACGAGAATGTATCGTAGATCTTGCTATCTGTTCATCGCTGTGAACAAGTACGGTGGACTTATACCACTTAGGCGAGTTGCAATGAACTCCCTAGAGAGAGACCTAGAATACAGCGTTCATGAACCTATCCATTACACTGCCAGGCACTAATTAGGTTCACAGTAATCCTCTTTTTTCCCCCTAAGGAAATTCAGAAAGAAACAACTTATATAATTACTATTATAATTGAAATAAGAGGCAGCAAGGGTACTTAAAGTGGCACGCCTCCTTACAACACCTTAGGCAGAGCTGAATGCGCTCACTGGAGTAGCTTCTTGATATATAGGGGCGAAAGTCTCAAGATCCTCTCCCTTCAAAGAATCAGCGAGGTAGCAGGCGACGGGGGCGCGACCAGGGAGTGGGGGAGAAAGTGTGGCTTCTCTCCCTAGGCCAGAGCATCAAGGCGACCAAGCCACCAACTCGGGCTAAAAAATAAAACTGCAAAAAAGATGTTCAGGGGTGGCCAATGTTTACAGTGGTACATGTGTGGCCCACGAGGGGTCCCTGCTGCCCTTGGTACTGTACTACGTCCAGGGGGGGGGGGGGGCACAAAAATTCGAGCCATAGTGCCCATAAGACCTCTGGGTGGTCCTGGCAGGCGAATGTAGTTCCAGCAACTACTGGCGAATCGAATTCGGCGTGGGATATGCATAGTATAATCCTAGAATATAATCAGAATATATCCTAGCAGCTACTGTATAAATGGTTTTATCGCAAGGGATTGACTATGACGGTAGGTGACTATTCCTTGCGACTGAACATCATGACTGTGGCGTACAGAAAAACATTGAAACGTATCTCAGTTGGAGCTACGCCCCTTTAATATAAAGTTGGCCGACATAATTGTTTTACACCGTTTACTCGGTATAACTCCATCACATTCGAGTGCAAGTCTTTATGAGTAGAATGGACCATAATCGTCTGACATTCTTTCTTCAAATACCTTCTGGACAAGGAAGAAGGAGGATTATTGTTAAAGTTGATTTATTGCTACAGTTGTTAACAATCTAAACATCTATATATACATTTGGCTATTTGAGCAGACTTGAGGAATTGGAATTGGAATTAATTCAGGGGACCCTGGACCCGATGGTATGCGTTCCCACTTACAAAGTCTATACACAACCACACCTATCAAAACAACGAACAACCCAGAGGGGCAACAAAACATAACGGACGACTTGAGGGATCATGATTGAACAAACGAAGCTTCAATAATGCTGGATATTAGAGCCGACAACAATCCGCTGTACCCTGGAACTATCAGCAAAAGGGCGAGCGAGTTCATTCTTGGCACGGTAGCAAAGACAAAGGGCGAGCGGCCGACAGTGACAACGGATATACGCTGTAACAATTAGAAACAAACACAATGTTGCTTCAATAATGCTGACTATTAGAGCCGAGTTGAAACGTTTCAAACTTGGTTGAGTAACAATAACTGCATGCAGGATCGTCATGGAGGGCTTTTAGCGCTTGGTTTCAAAACGGAGAAACAGGTAATTCAGCCACACTGTGTTGCCCTCCAGTGAACAAGTGATCTACTTGCTTAAGAAAACAAAAAATCAGGGATTCCAAGGGAGGGGGAGCAGGGGTGAGGAAAGGGATTAAAACCACATAATGGCAGAATACGTGGGGGAGGAGGGGGTGAGGGAACGCGGGAGGTGACAAGAGTGTACCAGAGGGCTGCGGGTGTATATCTGACCACAGTGGGGGAAAGGGCGGGATGGGGCTCGAAGAGGGGAGGTTCGACACTGTTTTCATTTCATACTCCCCAGTAAAGTATTTGGTTCACGCGTGCGGGAATTAGGTAGACTGTCGTTACGTCGGGGAACAACTAGTGATACTTTAATTCTTTCTAGCTAGCAAGAATTAACAGCTTAGATGAATGCAATCTTAGGAGAAAAAAAAAAACCTTCAGGTGACAAATTATTCGACTAACTATGATGAGGTGAAGCTTCCAGAAGAAAACACTATCTAGCGTAGCCCACAAAACATCAACTCGACGGATGTTGTGCATACCGCTGTCTGTTAAAAGACTTTATAACACGGCTGTGACGTCACGTTAACTCAACACCATGCTAAATTTCCGTTGGTTAAATCCCGTTAAACAACACCGGGAAGTGTGCGTCATCGCAAAAAGTGTGGGTTATCAAGTTACCTCACACTTTTGCCGATAACCCACACTTTTGACACTTCCGGATCACGCGACCGGGAACGCACACACCAACGACCAAATACATCGTGGAAAAAAAACGTAACGCAATAAAAACGTACAAAACTTAAATTACTTAAAAGGTATGAAATCCCATCCCTGCAAACTTTTATACGTCTGGCCATTATGTAAGCCATTCTCGCTGCGTTAACTCCCCCCACCCTCCCTCCACAAACTAAAATGCAATGACCTTCATTCATACCGATACCCTATTACCTAGTTTTTAAACAATTCTCAAACTACAAACGCTCAAAATGACTTACTACCTTCCCAGAATGTCATTCTATCCCTGCAGCCTTTTATCGAAGTTCTATCACTCCGAAAAGTTTCGAATACAAAAGCGACCTGGCTTGCGTGAAATACGGCGAAACGACGCTGCGTCTCCTTCCTGCCCACTCCCCCACAAACGGACGCAAACGACTCGTCGGTCTACCAACCACTCCACCCTCAGTAAACTAAAATGGAATGACCTTCAGTCATTTCGAGATATTTAAACAAAACACAAACACGTTTTAATTAAATACGAGTTAGCTTGACATCCCAACCGTGATATAAATATGTTATTTATTAAGAACTATTGGTTATCGATTTTTAAACCACGACTGCGATGATTTGGCCACTCGACATGCAAATGGAGGTATTTGCATGTCTCGCGGCCAAATTATCGCAGCCGTGGTTTAAAAATCCATAACCAATAGTTTTTATCCAATAACTATTGCTTATAAAAGTCTATGTTAAAAATCTTTATCAGGTTCGCAAATTTGCTCCTTGGCCTCAAGCGATGGAACCTCGTACCAAACGAACTCTTCTTGCCGTACATTTACAATTTAGTTGATGTTTCTGGCGGCGCTGAGACGGCTTTACGTTATGGGGGCTTTGGATGACTGTTTTTGTGGTAGGGCGATCCTAGTGGGATCACATCCAACTAAATTGTTGGTATCTAACGGTGGTGGCCACCTCATGAACTACTTGGCTATGACATTTGGCACATATCGGCAAGCGTCTCCTAACCAACTGAGCTCGCAATCATCGTTCTGTGTAGAGCAAACAGAGACCAGGGGCCTGTTTGGTCAACACGATCTATTAATGGGTGGTATTAAAGGAGGAACCAAGCCTCTTTAAGCCAAATAAATCCGACCGCCATCCAGCGGTCTCTTGAACTTAGGCATTGCACATTTAATCCTTAAAGTATTCACGTATTAATTCTATCTCAAGAGTCTTACGATTTTTCTGCTCTTGAGACGAAATGACATTCGTACCTAAAGCTGTACGTGATCTTTCATACAAACTAAAGGCCAAATAACAAAACGTTTGTACGAAATACAAATTGACCCCAACCACAGGCACAGACATGGCCCAATCAAACACGTATTGCGTTTACTTTCTGATACTACTGAGGAACAAAAACAATCCATGATCCTTGGAATTGTAGTCCAAATTATAGTTCGTTTCGTTGAAGTGAATTCTTATAAACCGTTTCATTTGTTTGCTTTCTCAGCTGTGAGTTCCACAGGGATACGTGCTCCATAATGCTTAGTTCTTAAACGGTGAAGCTGGTTTTTGTACTGTTTTTGTACTATACAAATCAGTAGAGGTTTAACCTAAGAATGAGCTTAATTTTGTCAAATTGTTTTCAGATGGCTCAGTTAAATCTTCGAGGAATACCCCACTAATTAGCTGAGATTGCGCTTGACAGTATGCTTTTTGAACAGCTGCAGTGCAACAGTAGGAGTTATTACCCGATAATTAAAATAGCTTTTTACAAAGTAGAAATTGGCGTCGCCATTAACATGTTATTCCATCTTAGGCATCTTGATTCTTTCAGTGGCAGTCAGATTGTATGCTGTTCTTAGCAATAAATCAAAGCCCTTTAAAGGTACATGCATCCCTCTTGACTCTCCTGTATGACCCAGTTTTGCAACATTAGTTCAAACGTATGTAAATGTTGCTAACACAGTCATTTTCTCGTTTTTTCTTTCGTGCGAGGATGATTTTGTGACGTTAACTCTAACCTGTGTAAATATTGCAAACGTACGTTATTCTCAATGGGTCGTGCGACATACCGGAAGGATTTATGTGCCTTTAAAGATTTCACTTGCTTGATTTACGAATTTGACGAATATTTTCGTCCGAATACGCCATGAAACGCCAAACTCCTCGTCACATTAGCATAACTTATGTAGGGTTTTACTACCAGTACCTACCAATCTCAGCGAGCACATAGCGTGTTATCTTTATTAATAAAATCGAGTTGTCGCGTAGGATGGACGGCAACGAGACGGCCACAAGACGGCCGCAAGTAATTGATAGAGCACATAACCGTTTTCATTGTTGGTCGCTCGCCCTTTTTCTTTCCTTGCATAAATTTAAATATTTCGCGATATTAATACTTTTAAACAAGACTTCGCTGAATATTTTATACGCTATTTTATTTGGAGCGATTCAAATAATTCGTAAATTTTCAAACTGCCAACGCACCAGTAGCGAATTATTTGCTGCTAGCTTACGTTTATCAGCTTTCCGGTTTAAAATAACAACCAGCGTTTAATCAATAATAATTCCGCATAACAACATAAAAAGCTTTCCTAAGACAAGCCTGGACTCTACATGCCGAAGATACTCTGTATTAACTACACATCACTACCATCCCAGCCTCCTTATGAATTGAATTCCTCCTCTCGACTTCGTAGGTATCATACCTATTTTTTATTATTATTCTTTGAATAATGACACCCCCAATATAAATGCCAGTGGTTTTATTATTTCTTTCTGGAGTTGTGCCTAGTGTTGTTAATTAATTTATAATTGCTAATTATATAGCCGTACAAGTGTGTGTATACTGACACTACACAAGCTTTGTACTATCAATAAATGCTCATATAACGTGTAACTGTTAGATGACATTGTCATCAGATTGTACTGACGTTTTGCAACAAAGGAAACCTAGCTAACGATGCATCCACACAATTTACAAACAACGGCATGCAACCTTTTCCAAGCAGAATACGTTAAAAGAAGGTCTTGCGACAGTACAACACAGAGTGGTCCACAAAAAAAACTGACGACCCAAAATGTTCTAAGTCCAACTTTTCTAGTTAGCACTCCTCAGAACCAGGAGAGGACATAAATCAAAGCTAATGAAACGGGAAGATTTTTGTCCTCTCCTCTTCTGAGTGGTGCTAACTAGAAAAGTGGACTTAGAACATATTGGGTCGTTAGTTTTTTGTGGACCACCCTGTATACACTAATCTGTGTATGCTGTATTTTCACAAAACTGGCATTTAAGTACCCTGAACATTGCAGACATTTAATGGTTGTTGTTTTTTTTACCAGGTGATCTTTAAACCAGTCTCGATCTCACGCCCTATTGCTTCCTATTCCACGATGGTATCCACGAGGGTATAATTTCCTGGGTGCGGTTTGGCTTCCCAGCAAGCCGTTGTAAAGCTCGCGGAGTTCTTTAGAACTGAATTTTTTTCTCAAGATATTTTCTGACCCTATTTATGTTGGTTGACTAAAGCACGAGACAGGGTTAATGCAGGGTTTGAATCGTTTAACCTTTTAGTCTCTATACTTTATTATTTATTGTCCTTTTCCACTCTGCCTGCGTATGGAACCTACGTAATTGACCCGTAATACCTGGCGTAATACACGTAAGGTCTGGCGTTCTTCATCACGATCTAGTTGTCGCGAGGCAGTGGTCGTAGCGTGTCTCCATGTGGGTCACACCTCCTTGACGCACGGGATTTTCTCCGTAGTGGACGTGTGCCACTGTGCATCTCTTGCTATGTTTCGCTTACACTTGTGCATATTTGGGTGGTGTGTCAGGCATTACAGGCGCCCCGTTCCGCCTGCGATATACTTGGAATGCTACAAGAAACCCTGGGTGATGACCAGAGTTATCTTGAGGAGGTCATCAGATGCTTAACAGAGGTGGGATCTAGACTACTTTATGTGATTTCGGTGTTGTTTTTTATGTTAGTCAAATAAACGTCGGCCAAAAACTCATTGTGTTCGGCGTTTATGTTGTGGAACTATTTATGGTTTGCAAATATTTTCCGTTGCTCTTCAGCTGCAATCTTCTGTATTGTTTATCTGTGGTTCATCAGATGCGGCTGAAAAGCCACAACAGAAAAGCCACAGAATTGACTCTTCTGCTTAATTTTTCTGTGGCTTTTTTGCCACATCTTCTGCTACATTTTTCTAGCTGCATGCGCATTGGAACATATTTTCTCCCCCTCGACACGTTTTTGTACTGGCAATTTGTTGTATCTCTTCATCTGTGTACCGTATTGTTGGCCGAATAAAGGGATGGGGTGAGAATTGAGACTTTATGTCCAAACAAGACCGGACTCACTAGGACCACAAATAACCAACGCGGTGAGGCGCATTTCCCTTCATATCCTTCCTTCATTCTAACTAACAGTGCCTAACAGAACCACCAACCCAAACTCGGCTAAGCTCGTCCTTCTGGAGACAGTTCGGTATTTCCTGTAATACACACAAAACCGTAAGTGAACTCAACTGAGTATCGAGTTTGCTTACTGCCCATTGCTTACTGACCATTTGCTTACTGGTCATTTGCTTACTGCCAAAAACTACCAGGACAAACTCGGAAGTTGACCTGATAGTTTTCGAAGGCAATTTCCAGCCAGACACGTAACCATAAATTCAACCTTGTCCCTTCTTGGTGAATGAACGTAGGACATGTTTTACGAATAAGCAGTCACAATCAAGCTTTGGTCAATCGCCTACTTCCTCATTCACCTAGTCACGTGACGCAGTGTGATGGACAGCGTCATTAATCAGGCGGTGGGTTGTCTGGCCACCCCTCCTCCCCAATAAAAAAGAAACAGTATGATGGCGATTCTGGCATCATACACTAAATGAGTGGGTGGGCGGGGCAGTATACGGATCTGAGCCCAAAACAGGAAGTTGACAGGCTGATGTTTTAAATTAAACTAGCTGATCCGATGTAGGAAGAAGCCACGTCGTCTCAACGCCCCGTTTATTGTCGCATTATAGCGTTTGTTTGTGTTGGGTTTGATTGTCCTGAGGTTTCCCATAAACAATGCATGTCGTATTCTTTCGTGTGTTACTAATTGTTACTATTAATCGACATTAACTTCTGCGTTGCCGGTTGGTCGCCCTTTTTCGCTGCTGCCGTGCAAAGAATGAACACGCTCGCCCTTTTTCATTGTACCTTGCAAAGAATGAACGTGTTTGCCCTATAGCATTAATATCTGCGTTTGAATTTGCTGTCCCAGTGATGCTTTCCCCATCTGCCGACGAATAATGAATAGAACAAACTGTCAGAAAACATGAGCTAAACTAGGTAATACAACAGCTGGGCACTGGCGAAAATTACAGAAGTCTTTAAGTAAAAGTTATTGATCTCTTTCACGATCCTGACAGTAGTTAATGATCCGTTAACTCCACTGCTCTAGGAACAATGGTTAAATACTACTCAAAAAGCTGGTATCGATTTTTTTTCCCTTCACCTTCACACGTTCCTCTGTTTCCCTTTTATGGAGGTTTAATATTTATCGTTTTTCGTCCCTCTCCATTGTTGTGCACGCCAATGGATTGATCTTTGAAAACATTACCTGCCACTACCCACCCCCTTCTAGTTAGTTCTTCGTCGGTACTTCTAGTACTGTCAAACTTCTTTTTATTCAAAATTTTTGTATCCTTACGTCATATGAAGCCAACTCTTTTGCGTAGATGAACCAGTTTAATTTTAAACATTACTAGTGGGTTCAAGGATAAAGAAGGCTAGTGAAGAGAAGGGTGAAACCCGTAGATTTAATCCGTAGACCATCAATGGTGTCGAGATAATGTCCAGAATAGATCCCGTAGCTTCTGAAGAACTCTGGTGTCACACTACCCTTGTCGGTGCAGACTGGTAGGAGCTTTGTCAGGGTCTCCCTTCTAGTATTCGTCCATATCAGCTTGTTCAGGCAGCAGGATGAGGTTTGTTATGACTCAGCCACCCTGACCATAAGTAGCTATCAATATAGATTTCTGTTGTCATCCGCTGTATGGTGAACAATCTTAAGTATTTACATCAGTAAGCACGAAAGGCTGCAAGTTATGCTGGTGCAGACGAAACGTTAAACGTTATGCTACTTTGTGTGTGTTTTTTTCACTTCTGACTGTTAAATTAACAGCAATGAACCCATCAAAATTTAGCACTCAGCCAGAAACCTGGGCCAGTTAATAAATAGTTAATGAAAATCTTCCGTAATGCTGCGTTCAGTTACACAAACCTTCAGCAATATGGTACAATGTGATATTTTATTTCGAAATAAAAAGGTGAAATAAATAACCCAAACGCAAAAAAAAAAAAAAAAAATTAATAAGTGACTAGCAGTGTCACTCGCTCAATCATCGTCGTCTCCTTTACACTCGAGGAGATTTACTTGTCACGTTAGCCCATTGTTAACATTCGTTGGCACCTTAAGATAATAATATGTTGACCACTTCTAATGGTGAAAAAAAATATTAGGCTACCATACTCATTAATTGTATTCAGGAATGAGTACTGCTTTTCTCTCGCTTCACTCACTCAGTCAGCGCGCCTTCTGACTCATTGTAACTTGGGACTACTCCTTCGTTTTGATTTGTTTATCTCTTCGGTCCCAACGCCGACTAGATAATTTTGGGACATCTAGCTAGTATAAACTTCTTGTCTTGTATGCGTTCCAAGACTCGAGTGATGGCTATCTGGAGTAATTCAATAATGTATTAAGTCTTTCAACAATACTAGACTGTAACACTGTAGTGATGTTGAAAAGGCTTAATGCATTATTAGATTACTCCATATAGACATCACTCGAGTCTTAGAACGCGAACAAGACAAGACGTTTACTACTAGATGGCCCAAAATTATCTAGTCGATTTTGGGACCGAAGAAATAAACAAATAAAAACGAAGAAGAAGGCCCAAGTTACAACGAGTCAGAGGATGCGCTGACTGAGTGAGTGAAGCGAGTGGCTGTAACTCTGTAGTATTGTTGTATGACTTAATACATTATTACATTCCTCCATATAGCCGTCACTCGAGTCTTGGAACACAAACAAGACATGACGTTTACTTATCTTGTTTACTTATCTTACCGTTTCACTGCATGGTGGTTGTGGATTTTTGTTCCCGTGGAAAGTTTAGCCGAACAAAGTGAGAGCAGTTACGAAACCACTGGAGCCACTCGTGGATGAATCTTGTTGCCTTTTACCCCTAGTGTCAATTGTCATTCCTAAGAATTTCTATGAGGTTACGGCAGTTTTACAAATTAAGTAGAACTACACTTAAATGCGAAGTATCACGCAAAATTCTCAAGCATAAGAAGTTTGACTTATCCATACGTCAATATAACCAACCTCAGACTATATATATACATAAGCCCCACGGAACGCAAGAGAAATTTGCACGTGAAAAACAGTTGACATTAGCAGCACTTACAAACATTGTATGAATGTAAATCTCTAATTACTGATGCTAGACTCATGTATGGACAATAAATACTTGTAGATATTAGCGGATTTCAGGTTTTTACACAAAGATTTGCAGTATGTATGTTGAAGCTACTACTTTTTCCATCATTTTGTGCAGGGTAGATTAAGTAGGTAGTGACGCTTTTCTGAAAATGTGTTATAAAATAATACCTGCTTCCACCAACGACACCAGAAGGCAGCACTTGTCAGTTTCTCGTAGGAGGCGAAACTTGAAATAAAAAATGGCAGTATCGTTGCCAAAGGTAACCACGGTAATAGCGACAATACCTGCGAAAATTGACGAAATACTTGTGTGTAGGCAACATCCGAAGTTGAAGAACTGAATCTGTGTTCGATTCAAACTGTACTGTATATAGTTCGTAACAATAAACGCAAACCACGGAAGAAGCTTCAGCCTGAACGGCCGATGCGCACGCTTTTCGGACGTTTCTCGGAACATAAAACCATGAGTTATACTTAGCTCCACTCGCAACGACAACCCGTTTTAAAACTGAATGGTAGATTTGAAAAAATAAAACTTGATCTTTCTTTAAATTATTTTAATGTCTTAATCTAAATTATGATATATTTTAAGCGATTGTTTTTGTATTCTTGTCGTGATCAATTTGTTTTAGTGACGCTAAATAGTTTTGATCCCCATGATGCTTTGCGTTTCCTGTTACTTGAGGATAGCGCCCTCTGGCGGTAAATCTCTGAAAGCAGGTTTACTTCTTTCGTTCAAAAGTTTATCGTTGTCAGAGAAAGAGTGGCACTACCTATATATTCTTCTACCCTGATTTTGTGATTGTAAAGCTCTAACCAGTCTGGCTGCAAGATGGCGTCGCAGGATGGTTTACCAAAGACCATAAAATCGGTCAATAAACACCACACTTACCACTTGAGTGCTGCAATTTCGACCTTGTAGGCACGTAGAACGCGTCGCTTCGCACGAAATTGTCTTTTGTCTATTGGAGTGCTTTAGACTCCTCTTGCTGCCGTAATGTTTAAGTTTTAAAGGTCAAAAAATAAGATTTTGCGTATGTTATGGAATTACGAGTGATGCCAACAGGCAATGTTTAACCATTTAACTGCCTAATCTAGTTCCTTGGTCGTTATACAGAGATACCACGTGACTGTATTATTATTATATTTTCGTTCTTCTTCCTCTGAAAGCCGAGGTGGAAACTCTAATCGCGTAAGGTAGAGCTTATCTTTTAGTCTGGAGGCCTGTCTTAATTCATGTTCTTCTTTACGCTAGCAACAAAGAAAAAAACGTCCAAGGTTCACATGTATCTGTGGTGAGACGCAGAAGCCGGGTTGGGGAAATGGGGGTGTGGGAGAGAGGTAGCTGAGGGTGGAAGTTTCCCCCACGTGTTATGAAAGAGACGTCCGTTTATGTTTTCATTAAGTTTTTCGCATTCAATCTCTGGCGACGCTGATGAAAGCTCATTAAGATTAAAGTTTGCGCCATAAAGTAAAGGTCTTATTAAGAGGCTGTGCACCGAGGCAAAAGCGGCAGTCATTACACGTCTTAAGAAGCGCAATTACATGGGCACCCCCTACCCCCAACACTCCCGTTGATTACGAGAATCATAACAGTTTTTGTGGGGATACCAAAGGTACTCTGTGGAAAACCCGACGACACCGAAACGACCTAACGCAAAATTGCAACGTGGCCATTTTGTGTGTTGTGTGTGTGTGTGTGTTAATAAGCCTTCGAGGCAGTACAACATTTCTGCTATACCACCCTGATAAACCGTGCTTTGTCTTATAAACTAAACTCTGCATGTTGTAGCGGCGGACGCTACGACGGCTGAGGTGCTTGTAGCGCCCCC
>JAHWFP010111190.1:57411-79110 GCA_023313725.1 Lithobius niger
CCCGCAACGAAATTGCTTAACCTTCGTCTTGAAGGAGGCAGAAGAGTAAAATTTTCGTGAAAACCAAGCCCAGTTTTGTATATGTGTTTCCGCATACGTTGATACCTGGGGGCTGCTCCTTTGATCCTTCGTTATTTTAACGACATTAACTGTTGCAGGAGCAACATACTTATGATGATATCTAGATTTTGGGTTTGTATTTAACATCTCTGTAATGTGTGGCGCAGTGGCAACCAACCATTGCACTGTGACTGAGGTTGGAGCTGTGGACGCGCATTAAGCCTCAACCCCCTCCCACCCCTTGCTATCAGCTTCTCAATTGAAGAGGGTGTTGCCCTGTCAGATTATTGCAACGTTGGTTGCAACACTCAAGTTGATTATATTATGTTCGGTCTGTGTTGTAAAGAATAGTATCGTTTGTGTTCCATCCGTCGGGAGGTAAACGTGGGGATACATTTTTGTGACGAATGTGGCTGTGTATAGTAGCGTCGTTTATGTTCCATTGCAACGTTGCTTGAAACTCTCAAATTGATTATTTGTTCGGCCTGTGTTGTAAAGAGTAGTATCGTTGATGTTCCGTGCGTCGGGAGGGCAACGTGAGGAAACATTTTTTATGATGAGTTTGGCCGGTTGCGATTTCCAACCCAACGTCAGCGTTTATAGGCTTTATTTGTAGCATTTGCATGTCCTGGTAAGGTGAGGGCTTAGCTAAATTCCCATAAGGAAGTAGTAATTACATTCAACAAATTCATTTAAATTCAATATTGCTAGTTGTTTATTGCTTATTACAACATGATCTAGAAACGAGAATTTGACGCTCCTTTGAGTAATTTTGGGGGGCCGCCCGCCTTCTGCAAGATCCATTTTCCAACCCGCTTGAAAGTGCCTATAACATACATATGAAAGCGTTCCAGGAAGTGTACAATTCTGGTAGTGCAGTTCCACGTTGGTAACGCACAAGTGCTTTGGCACAGGTGGTATAAACAAGATTGAATTTGAATTTCCCCACTCAAAAACAGCTGGAGCCGCCTGGATATACTGCGATTTCGAAATTTGCACAAATGGTTTGTGATTCTGGATAAATTCCAGGGAGCTTCGTTTGGTGTATCACTTTCTATAAAACAAGTCCTATAAAAAAAAAAATCGACTCATCGGAAGCTTTCCTTGTCCTACGTTTTTTTTTTTTAAACTTAGGCAACCTATCGTTTACGGAACCATGAAGGTACATCTCGTCAGGATTCGGAGCATTACATTTAATTTCGTGAATGAATGGCATAAAAATTATGTTTAGGCCTATTTCGTACGAAAAACCAACGCTGAAGCAATGGAAATTATAGTCTTGAAGACTGAATGCGATGACGGCTAGTACCGCTGCTCCAAATAGAGAAAAAACATCGTCACTTCTAAAAAGCAAACGGTCCCTTTACACGTCGCCACTCAGTGGCGCTTCTGAGAAGCGTACCCTTGTAGCGTAGCATAAGACAGACCAAGGCCGGCTGAGATAGTAGCGGCGTTCGTGGCTCCACCCAGGCCTGTCAGCTTTATGCTCTTCCGGCATTAGTTAGTGACAGACAAATCAGGAGTCGCCCAGTACAGTACGGTATGAGAAGCAAAGGGGATCGATATCTGAACAAAATTTATGCAGGCAAATTCATAGTTTACTTAGCTACCAGTCTTAAACTTAAAACGCATACAGAATAACGATCTAATTACGAGATCGGCCGCCTACTGAGGGTTTCTTCCGCGCACACTTTGTTCAGATACCAATTCCCCTTGATTCTCATACCGTACGGTACTGGAGGACTCCTGGCGTGTCTGTCACTAACTAATGCCGGAAGAGCACAAAGCTGACGGTCCTGGAGTGGAGCCAGGAAAGCAACTCCTATTTCAGCTGGCCTTGGGACAGAGGAAGGGTGTTCAGAAGTGTGGCGCCACAGAAGCACCAGGTGCCATAGAAGATTAAAGTAGGGATGTAGAAGTTTGGGATAGGGGGACCAGCGACTAACTGCGGTTGCTTTTGTCACAAAAGCATGCTGCCTGTGACGCGACTGACGTCATCCATCTTGGTTGTCGTCCTCCATTTTAGTATTCGCAGGGGCTTTCTTTACATTCCCACCTGCTTGAATGTGAATCGCGCCTAATACAGTGGAAGTATCGTGAAGTTGCAATCCAGTTTAAATTTATACAGACGATTATGAAGTTCAACACAACACCCAGCGTTTTATTACAGCTTTTTTTTTATTGTACTATAGTATTCAAATCATGTGCCGTGCTGTTGTTAATTAATAAATTGATTGAACGTTGTGCGTTACTTGCCTGCGTAAAACAAAGCGAAGATTTCAATATGGCGGGCACGAGTAACCGTCCTTGCGCATGCAATGATTCTATTTGGCGCTTGGCATATTGGGATACACACGGTACTGACCTGGAAGTGGCTGGACGGAACGCGAGAGCTTGTATTTGCTGGTCCCCCTAAGGGCTCGTTTACGCAACAACTCACCTTTGTATTCTCGCAGCTAGAATTTAATGGCGGTGGCAAAAAAAAAAAATCGTTGAAAATGGTAACAACGCTACCTGGATTAGCTAAATCCGACATCGTTTGAACAAATGTTTACAGTCTTATAATTTGTGACAGTAAGATAAAGAATTCCTCCTGTCGAAACAATTTTTCCAATCGCTTCTGAACTAAATTATTGACGCGTGTTGTTGCGAGTTGGCAGAGCTAAAACCGCCGCCATGTTGGAATTTCAGGTAATTTCTAGCTTCCAGATTCGAGAATGCAAAGGCGAGTCGGTGCGTAAACGCGCCCTAACCCCAACCTCTATTGTGCGCGCAGCGTATCTTGAGTCCTGAAGGTATTTTACGAGCGGCTACATCTTCCTGGAGGGAGTGGCTTTAATCGACGGCCGCCATTGTTTTTGTAACCATCTAGGTTATCAACAAGGTGCTCTGCTATCGAAAACATACAATCGATTATCTGTATTCGTTCTGGGGCGAACTCACAATAGGCCGCGGACACTATAAGTCCCTAGTTAAAGTGCCGCATCCGAAGAAGCGCCACTGAGTGGTGACGTGTGAAGGCACCCAACAACTCCTTCAAAATTGTGCTGTTACAGCTTTTTTTACGTTGGTTTCGTCCTTTTTTTTGTTGTTGTTGCTTTCGTCCATTTTCATTTTGCTTTCGTCCGTTGTTGTATTCTGTACAAATACAACAATGGACGAAAGCAAAATAAAAGTGGACGAAAGCAAAAAAAAAAAAAAAAAGGACGAAACCAACATAAAAAAGTTAAACATGGAATGTTAAATACTTGGTAAATAAAATATGACGTCGAATCTGGTAAGAATCGTTTTGTGGAAAGAAAAACCGACTACCACTCCTGCATTTGAAATCCATAATTTCTGCGTTTAGCACTCCACTGCTTTCCAGCAAATTTCCCTCGGCGAAAAACATTCTGGGATACCAGAGAAGATCAACAGTTCGACACCACAGAGACCAATATTTCTGCACATAAATTCGTTGTCTTTTCCGCTATACAACAGTGACAGTAACATCATTAACACTGGCGATAGCCAGTGTTAGTAAGGGTCGACCTAGGACCTCTGTGTTAAACTCTCAACTTTGAGAGCGTATAACTCCGTCAAAAGTAAACATATTTAAACCAAATTTGGAGTCTAGCCTTGACTAGTAAAGGCCTGTCTGCAGTCCAAAAATTGTGAAATTCGGTCCAGCCAAACCCGAGATGCAGACAGGGGCCAAATAGACAACTTCTTGTTCAACTTCTTGTTGTTGTTGTTGTTCTGGGGATACTTTCGTCTGTCCTCTCTACAGGTCAAACCATTTGTCCAATAAAGCTGGTTCTTAGCTCATTTTACAGGTATTGCTCTGTAGATGTGCCCTTTTCATAAGGCCTTTTCTAATTGGTCAAGTGATTCAGGGGTTACGGAGCTTTAAACCACCAGATTGGTTGTTTTACATTGTTTTAAACATTGTTATTATGCAACAATACCAATTAGCAAACGCCAGTTGCAAGACATAGACTGAAGATTAAAGGATTTGTTTCTATTGTTACCATTGGCAATAGCCAGATTAGTAAGGGTCAGCCTAGGGTCTCTTGTGTTAAACTATCAGCTTTGACCGTCAACTGCACTGTTTTACAGTTTAGCTGCAATTCTAAAAGTAACACGAATTAATAAACAAAAACGGAACGTTAAATGTTTAGAGTAAGGATCTAAAAGTCAAAACCTAGAAGGAACACGGACAAGCTTTGACAGTCAGGGTCTAGGGGTAAAATTTGTCAGTAAGAGGCTGGAAAGCATTAGACCCTTACTACCCAGTGGTCAGCAATAAATACATTTTCACGAAAAACTGGAAATCATCCTACAATGACCCATGTGATGATCAAGTGGTAGTATGGTTATACGTTTCCTGCTTTGCTTTACGTTGAAAATTATTTTTCAATTTAGTAACATGCCAGCATATTCGTAGCAGACAGCATTATGGTAATCCTCTACCATAAATCTACGAAATATAATAAAAATTCTAAAGCATCAAAAGACAAAATGCCAAACTTCACAAGAAAATTGTGTTATTAAAGTTCCAAAACAATATTCTAAGAACAAAGAAAACCTGCTACAACCGTTCATACACACGTTCAGTCCGAAGAGACTAGAACTAATCTAACCACCGGGTAGTAAGGGTCTAATGCTTTCCAGCCTCTTACTGACAAAATTTTACAGCTAGACCCTGACTGTCAAAGCTTGTCCGTGTTCCTTCTAGGTTTTGACTTTTAGATCCTTACTCTTAAACATTTAACGTTCCGTTTTTGTTTATTATTATTATACACAACTCTATGGTGGAGCCAGTAAATGGGCTAGCTGCAAGGGGCACTGGAGGGGGAAAAGAAGGACGTCTTGCTGCAGCCAATGCTGTTCGAGCGGAATTCTTACGCCTAAAACACGCGACTTTTGTCGATTTGTTGGTAGTTGCTGACTACCTTAGCTAATGGAATCTTTTCTTTTCTTTTCCGATTACAACCTCGCAGCATAAGGGATTGGTGAAAACCACGTTTTCGTTTAGGCTTAAGAAATCCGGTCTCAGGTTTCCGTTCAATCAAAAACATAAAAAACTGCCGTGTCATCCAGTTTTTGATTTAACGGAAACCTGATGACGGAATAGGGTTGATTCCGAAACGTTGTTTTTTTTATTTGTGCACTTAGGCTTTTTTTTTTTTTTTTTTATATTTTTATTTGTAGATGAATTGTCACCGACACACAAACCACAGAGCTATACAGCATATATCACTTACACGAAGCGGTTTGCTTGAAACACGAAGCTAGTGTCGTCTGTATTCGGAGTTTTACGTTTTAACTTCATTTATGAATGGCATAAAAGTTATTTTAAGCCTACAAACGTACGGGATGACGAAATGCGATGGGCGCTATACTATCGCTACAGCAAATAGAGGAAAACATCACAATAATCTCGTAATTCGAAAATCAAAATTGTAAATGGAAACCGAAACCGAAACCATAAAACAAAATTGCTTTGGAGAATCGTTTTGCTAAAAGAAAAAAAATTCTTAAACCGAATCCTACTAGTGCTTTTAAGAAATGTATAAATAGTGCGTTTAAGCACTCAACTCTTTTCCAGCAAATTTCTGGAAAGGAGTTTCATGCTAAAAAAAAAACACAAATTATAGATTTCATAGAAACGCTTGGGGTACTATAGCACAGCGACAGTAACGCCATATTGGCAACGAGCTATATATAGCCTCTGGAGAGATAGCTACAAAGGGCACTTGATTGAAATGGAGAGGGAAAACAACGGCGCTTCTAGCAAAGCCAGTGCTTTGAGCGCGTCATCAGGATTCCGTTAAATCAAAAACATAAAAAACTGCCGTGTCATCCAGTTTTTGATTTAACGGAAACCTGATGACGGAATATAGGGTTGATTCCGAAACGTTGTTTTGTTTTATTTCTAGAATTTTAGGCTTTTATTTTTTAATATTATAACACTCTGGTGTTTTTTATTTGCATCTACAAGTAAAGCTTTGATCTATTCACAGTAATTCATAAAGTACTGAAAAAGAGGCTTATAAAACGTAGGCTTAAAAGAGGCGTAGGCCTATGAAATGCAGGCCTATAAAATGTAGGCCTATCATAGACCGAATGAAATGATGATGTTCATACGATTTCTCCAAGTTTTGTACAGTGCACCTTAGGTTATTGTCCAAGTGGAAAGCCCGTCTTAAAGGAATAGGGTAGTAGTTCCTGCTCCCCACCCTCCTCCAGGAAATAAAATGTGCTCAACAGGTTTAGCACGGCCAACTGTACCCAAGCTACAAGCATAGTGAGCTCATCTAATATCCTGCCTCATTAACTTTGTGCAACATTTCATTGTGAAACCAAGATTTGAACCCAGTAACGAAAAGGTTTGAAATTCGTTGATATCTCCAACCGTATTCATTGCAGTGGATTTGGACTGCCAAACCGAAAACCTTGCAAACCTCTAAACAATTTAGTCAAATCTAATGAATATCCTGAACTCATGGTTTGAACACGTAACTAAAAAGGTTGAAATGTGTTGATATTTTCAACCGTAGTGCATCTGTAGTAGTGCAATGTAGCTTGCTTCAGCTACCTGATAAACAACGTAACTGCCAGATTGAACGCCGACATTGCTCGAATGTCGCTAATAAACGTTAGATATTTCCTGGTTCGGAATGAAAGTAAGCTACTTCCACCTTCATTCAACACTACATTTTCGAAGTGTCCGCCTTGTGCTGCAGGAATGGCGAAGCCTTTGATGAAGATTTCGCCAAACTCCCTCAATCATATCCGGTGTAATTCTTTGACAGATCTCAACAATACATTGCCTTAAGTTCCTGAATGGCCCCCGGGTGATGTAGTGCAGCGCCTATAGCCTGTACCTCAGATAGCCGCATAGAAGGAAGTCAGGAGGGATCAGATCAGGACTTCTGGGTGACCATTCTACTGCTCCTCCCCTCCCAATCCACCTGATACCAAAGGTCTGATCCAACCACTCCCGTACATTGCGTCCAAAGTGGGGAGGAGCTCCATTGTGCTGATACCATACGGTATTAAGATGGACAAGCGAGACTTTCTCCGTGATGGATGGCTGAATCTCGTCTTGAATCAGCTGTAAATACCGTTCAGCATTTAGTGGTCAATCAATGAAGAACGGTCCTATCAACCGTGATCCCACCACACATTCATCCTATCAACCCGCACCACACATTCATACTGGGATTATGTTGGTGGTGTCCCTCAATTGTGACATATGGGTTTGTGATGCTGTATTCACGTGTGTTCTGTTTGTTAGCTAATACGTGTAATGAAATATGGGCCTCATCAGTCATTGCCAGACAGCGTAGAAATGTGGTATCACCGTCAATGGTTTCAACAGCCCATTGTGCGAATTGTAGTCTTCTGTCATAGTCCTCCACATCATGGTGTTATGGAGTGGCCGGTTTGTATACTCCATGGTACCCCTGTACCTTAAGGATTCGGGGGATGGCTGTTTGGTTTGTTATTAATGTTCTGGACAAGGTCTCATTGTGATGTTCGAGGGGTGAGGGGTTGCTTCAATGACTCAATAACGGCAAGCCTAATTTCTTCATTTGTAGCCGAACGTGGATGACCACATACTCTCCAGTCGTCTGCCACAGACCCTGTTGCCTTAAACTTCCGCAACAAATTATTGACCGTGTTGTAACATGGCCTATCTCTGTCCGGATGGCGTGCGTGAAATTGGTCAATGACTGCTGCAATGGTTTGGATGTTGGCTCCCTCCATGTCACAAAGCAGGACTCGTTCAATTCTCTCCTCAATAGTGTACTTCGGGGACATGTCTCACAGGCCTACGTAACACGTTCCAACCTACCGTTCAACTTCTACGTTCAAAGATGGTGGCTACGACGGAATTGTAATACTACGCGTACGATCTGACAACACGCAGTTTGCTACAACATAAATAAAAAACGTTCCCGTCAAGTGCAGGTGGAGATCCGCACAAGTATTTAAGGGATGCACATAGCAAGCCTTTGTTAGCTTGAACAAAGGCTTTTGTTTCATGGGCTAATAAAATTAGGCACCCCTATAGCCTCGAGGGCCCCCCCCCCCCCCCTATAGTATAGGCCTACATTCATAGGCCTATTTTTCAGTACGTTATGAATCACCCTGTATAATTACTGAGTAGAGTGGGGAGGTCTTTTCAGTGTAAGTCAAGTGTGGCGGTCGTTTTGCGAAAACACGGCCGAAAACACGGCCGAAAACCACTGTCAGTCTGGCTCAGCGGTAGGACCTTGGCCTTTGATTTCAAAGGTCCTGGGTTCGATTCCCCGCTCAGGCAGTCTGACATATAAGTCCAAAAGGCAACGTAAATAGGTTTGCATCCGTATTTATTAACCAATCTCGAGCCCAATTGGCTTTCCGTCCCGTTTAAATCGTTTTGCGAAAAGAAACAAAAAATCTCTCCCGGGAAGATCAACATTTTAACAAAACCACAAAGACCGAAAAAACCATCGGCCTATGAATTCATTGTCTTTTCGATAAAAGTAGGGAAAAAAAACCTCTGTGAAACCAGGAAAGAGCAACATGGTGACAAAACCCAATGACTAGTGTTTCGACATTAAAGCAGAACCACAAAGACCCATATTTCAGCCACACGAATTCGTTATCGTTATTTTCCATTGAAGTGGCGAAAGACACTCTGAGAAACCGGGAAAGAGCGTTCTGCTGTTTAGCTTTAACTATATACGAATTTTAAATTCGCTATACGAAACGTAAAGCACAAGCCATCGACGCCTAGGCTAGCTTTAAAAAAAGTATTTCGGGAAAAAATTAGGAGCAACGTGATCCCTCATCACGAAGCAGATGGTTCTTCTCGATTGAATTTCCTCCCGAGTTCCGCGCGCGCAGAAGAGGACGTTTCATCAGTCGTAATGAGGGCGAGTTTTTCTTTCTTCGGTCGCTCTCTTGTCACTTGTGGGTAACAGATGTGACAATAGTGAATGCACTATGTCGATATTAATCACGTACCGTCACTCCGTCTCTTGATTACCGCCGAGAAACGGAGCTGTGAGAGTCGACTGTCGAAAAAGAAACGGAGGAAAGAAAAAAAGAAAATAAAGAAACAAATGCTGGTAGCTAGCGTTTTTGTCAGTTCATTTTTTTTAAGACTGGTTGGGAATCTTTTAAAGAACTGCTTACAAACCGTGAGTTGCATGAAAGGTTCATAAAATTTTATTAAAATGAACTTTAATGGCAAAACAAAAAGTGATGAATCATTATTAGGAATCGTTGTTGAGGAGAGAGAATTAACTCCCAACCGTACGGTAATGTAGTTCAACTTTACACTTATTTTTTAATTTTATCTTTTATTCAATTGGACTCGATTTTGTTTCAGTTTATTTCGTTTTTGTTATCTTCTTTAGCAGTTAGTGTGCAGACCTCCGAGTGGGCAGGGGCAACTTTCAGTGAAAGAGCACGCTGGGGCTTTATTTTTCAGGGAACGTTTTTTTTTTGGCTTGTTACTTACTTTTTTACCATTGTTGACCCATTTCTTGGGCTTCGTAGCTTTCTGTTTGCCATTTTGGGCTCTATAGTGTCCGCGGCCTATCTTGAGTTCGCTGCAGAAGGAACACAGATAATCGATTGTACGTTTTTAGTAGCAGAGTGCCTTGCTGATATCCAAGATGGTTACAAAAACGATGGCGGCCGTCGATTAAAGCTTCCTCCTCCAGGAAGACCTAGTCGCTCGTAAAATACTTGCTGGACTCAAGATACGCCGCGCACACAAAAGGCCCTTCCTCCTCGCTGAATGCAGAAAAGCAAAATATGACATGTTTTTTTCTTCAAAAAGGGCAAAAAAGGAGATTTTTTCCAAAAACAGCAGGGGCAATGCCCCCCGCCCCATCCCCTGTGCACGTCACTGTTCTTTAGGACTAGACGAAAAATCCATGCGAGCAGTAGGGTTGCCTGGTTTCTTTGGTGTGGCTTTTTTGTGTTCGAATAAAATCTCTTGGCTTGTTGACGCGTACTTAGTAACGGTGAAATGCGCGGAATTAGATAAACCCACGCGATATCCATTGTTGTTGTCTCTCTTCCTGTGCCGTCTCATTGTGCTCCGTGGTAACGGGTTACGAAGGCAGAAAAAAATCAGCATTAACCTCTGGACTGTCAAGACAAGTGTACACAGGATTCGTTCACCCTTTATCGTGTGATTTATTGCTTGTTTATTGTTTGCATGGGTTCAATGGATCATACTAGTAGAGCTCAAAAGCCTTATCTTGCCATTGGCTATGGTTCTTTGACTGGAGATTATTACCACTGTAACACATTGGTCATTGTTCATAGTAACACTTGACGAATACGCAGATGACTCACAATATGTAGAGTATCGATGACAATGGATCTCTTAAGTGGACACCGACTGGAGACCGATACCACTGTAACCCATTGGTCGTGATCCACAGTGACACTAGACGAATATGTCGAGGATGCACAATGCGTATCGTTGGCAATGGTTTTTTGAGTGGACATCGTTACCACTGTAACCCATTGGTAGTGACACTAGGCGAATACGTAGATGACTCACAATACGTAGAGTATCGATGACAATGTCTGAGTGGATACTAATACCAACGTAACCCATTGGTCATGATTCACAGTGACACTAGACGAATACGCAGATGACTCACACACGTAGATCATCGTTAAACTGGTTCTTTGAGTGGAGAGCGTTACCACTGTAACACACTGGACGTGTAACACACTGGACGATTCATAGTAACACTAGACGAATAAGTCGATGACGCGAAATACGTATATTATCGAAAAAAAAACGGATCTGCGAGTGCACACCATTAAGAAATTTATTGTTAAAAATACATACTGGTACTGAAGGTATTTTAATACTGCCCCAAAGTCATATTTTCTAACTTATACGTGGGATAATTTTTTTCCGGGGATATTATTTCCAGTAGATATTTACACCGGAGTATTGTGTACTCTAATAAATAATTACAGACGCTCACCTATTTCCGTTGCCTTTTGGAATTAAATATAAGACTGCCTTAGCCGGAATAAACCTTAGACCTTTTCAGACCAAGGCCCTACCGCTTTGCCATACTGACACGGCCTGACATGACCAGTGACAATGTCAATATGGCTCGGCTTCGACCTTAGGTTTTAAAGGTCGATGGTTCAATTCCCAGTCAGGCAGTCGGATGTTTAAGTCCAAAGGGCAATAAAAATAGTTTTTTTTTTGCATCTGTTTTGCATTTATCACTATTCGAGCCGATTTGGCTCACCGTCCTATTATGTATCGGGATATTTTTTTTCCGTGGGTATATTTTTACCGCTCGCCAGTAACCGCAGTGCAAGGTGTGGGAAGGGGGGCGGGGGATGATAAAGGGTATGCCCAACTTTTGACGAATGTACCCCAGTGGCATCCGTAAACGTGTAGTGACCAACGTCAACTACGTAGTTTGTTAGTCCCAGCCGACTCTTGTTGCTCGCAATGTTTCGCCGACAAATATGCATGCATTTTGTATAGGATCTTAGCCGTTTCCCGAGTGCTGAGCTCTAACAATAACGAGGGCGCGCAGCGCCCGAGGTATTGTTGAGTTCAGCATGAGGGAACGGGTAAGATCCTATTTCTCAACCGCTTTCGCCTTCTCCGCACGACCCGTCATTGTTACCACGCGTTGACTTATTGTTGCATTTGAACAAGTACTAACAATAGTTAAGCGGCGTACAAACGTTCTAGTGAAGATATGATGGTGGCAGCATCTGATGTTTTGCACGGTAACCAAACCACTGACAAAACAAGATAAATGAAGTGAATTTGACGATGAACAATTAAAGCAAACATTCATGGTGCCACATTGCATTTCCTACAACTGTGTTATGTTGTGATGAATTTTAATTCTTGCATTACGAAAGTTTCGTAGTCTTTTTTTTTTTTAGGTTGCAGCGCATTTCTGAATTTTATTAATTCTTGAATACGAAAGCTTCGTACCCTGCTTTTTATTTTGGTTGTTGGATGTATTTTACCTGTGTTTAATCATCATTGATAAAATTACGAAAGGAGATTCGTGTTGTTCGCGTTTATGCTGTATTTGTGACAGATGTTGCGATCCTTCACTGTTCCATTGTTGCAAGAGTGCGGAGAAGAAGAAAGCGGTTGAGAAGGGCACTTCCCTTTTTCCTCTGTATTATCTTCCCCTATCCCTGCCGCCCTTCCCCATTCCCCCTTGCGCCACAGCTTAAGAGTCCTCACTATTATACGTAATAAACAGCAAGGCCCCCACATCGAGGTTAGGGGCCTAAAACTTACTACAACAGCCTCCCCCCCCCCACTGAAATCGTAAAAAAAGGTTACCATAAGTTATAACATTTGTCGGCCACAGTTGTGCTTAACGGGTTGGTTCATTTATTAATCTACATTGCTTACGTTTGAAGGCTTCCCTGCCTTACAAGCCGACAGGCTTGTACTACAGTGCTCCTGCTCCGTGCCGTTAGATTGGAGTTGTTGTTTGTTGGGAGGATAAAAAAAATTAACAATACGCGCAAATCGAGTACATTAGTCACAGTCATCAAAACGCATAATTGCGGGAAGAAAAAAAACAATTTTAGGCCGTGCGGGGGTCCCTTCCGTGACCGGGCCTGGGTACAGCGGGTCTACCTGACCCCCCTTCCTCCCCGTTGTGGAAGCCCTGATAAAGAGTGTGCAGTGAACCAAATCAAGTTATATACAGCAAGGAAAAATGGAAGAAGATTTGGAATGAGCTTCCAGCTAATACGATATAGTTCTATCGTACAACTTCTGGTAAAACGGTGTCACATATAAAGACTGATAAGTTGTATGTGAAATGAAGCACAGCTAAGTAATTTTAAATTTAAGTTGTTTTTTTTAAATTTTTGTGGCACTTATATAGGGATTTTTATATTACTGCTAGTTTACGTTTGAAAAAGTTTCCATGTAACGGCCGGAAATTACGCTTTGTTGAATAAAAGTGTAGCCTTCTGGCAAGCTACAGTCCCCAAGTAACATACAGTAAAATTATTCTCCTTCATCCGTGACTCTGAATGCTGTTAGTTGAAAATCATCCATAGCGTAGTTATTGCGTCACCACCCTAGCAAAACAGGGTACATTTTGTGGTAAAAAGACAACTTTTTTTTTGTTTTTAAATTGAAATGAATTCATGTGTAAAATTGGATCGCTGAATTGTAGGAAAAAGTTTCAAATTCTCGCCAATTTCTTTAAATACGCTAACATCCGAGGTCCCTGAAAATCTCCCTAGGGACCTTGAGGAAACCCTCCCCCCCCCCCAAAAAAAATACAGGTGGTCCTTGTTTCAAAAAAAGCTTTTCATTTTTACTTGAAATGAATTCGTGTGGAAATTGCATCAGTAAGTTGCAGGACAATGGTTCAAATTAACGCCGATTTTTTAAAACATATTAGCTTCTGGGGCTCGAACCCTACTGGGGAAGGTTCCCCCTTCCCCCCGCCCAGTGCTCGATCTGGTGAGGCTCGACCTCTCCCGATCCGACCCTGATACCCGACCCAATTGGCCACATGCCCTGCACAACAACAACAATGGTGGTAGAAAGGCATACAGTATTAAAATTGTTACAATGCAGTATAATAAGTATCGACGCTATACATGCGCCATCTTAAAATCCACAACCAAAGCCGTCGGACCCGGGAGTTTGTTAGTCAGAACAAAGACACCAGGTGTCGAGGTGAACCAAGCGCGACTAGTGATCCGGTTGCGTTAATCTTCGTCGATACAGCATGCGCCCAGAATGGTTCTGTTTATCAAGAACGAAGGTTGAAGGTTCGAAGACGATCCGAAACCACACAGATTACATTTCGCGCTGCAGTAGAGATACACCAACTCCATTTTCTCGGAAAATGGCACCACCTTTAAGTGGCTTCTTTCTTAATTTTATTGAGGTTTCTTTTTCTCTCTCTCTTTGTGCTGGAGCAAAGGCGCTCGGGCAAGTTATCTTGAAAAATGCACAGCCCATGACAGTGATTAATTGCGCGAGTTTATAAATAATCGTTAGCCTCAGTCGTCATCTTGTTTTCATCTGGTCGTTAAGGCAGACAAAGTTAAAGACAGTAACTAACATGTGTTAGTTTAGTGAACGTGATGGATTAGTCTGTAATGGAAGACATTCCGATTTACACTGCGTCGTTGAAAGGAGTGATTTGTCGCTAATTCTTTTTATTTCTCTTCGTTGGGGACGTCACGAAACAATCCGTTGGACATGCTGCTATTTTTCACGAAATTTGAAGGGTAAAAAACTCAGGTTTTTGGACACTTGATTCGAGTGTGAGAGACAGTGGCGTGGACAGGAGGGGAGCAGGGGAGAGGGGGGGGGGTTGCCCCTGCTCTTTTCGCAAAATGCCCCAGCAAAAATTGTCCAGTAAAGCTTCTGTGCCCTTATAGTACAAGTTCCCCCTGCCCTCTTGGGGGGTCTGTGCACGCTACTGATGACAGACGTGCGAAATAAAACCAGGCGAACTACCTGATTTTTCCTCTTTACACGCAATAAATGTTTTTTTCTTTCTTTCAATCGAATTTCAGGTGCCGTTTGTCATTTATCAGGAATTTTAAGATCTCAAAAGCACACCCTCCCTCTATCAAACTTATAGTCTGGAGAAACTGACGATACTCGTAGGGAAAGATGTAAACCGGGACACCATTTTGCAATTTTTTGTCTTATTTTTATTTATTTTGAAAATATAAATAAAAGTAGCTGCACCCCCGACGTAACATACGCCGGTCTAGCCGGTTCCCGAATACCTAATTACCGGTCTGAATGGCGCCGACACCCTCCCCCCCTCTCTAGCCCCCCCCCCCCCCTGCATCCTCCTGCCTCCCTCCCCCACATTCTCGCACTGCGTAGTCAGATTGAGCCACCTCCTGGTCACCCCTTTCCCCTTTCTCGCTTGAACTTCAGTAACACACACACACACGCACACATATGATGAATTTGCTCAGTGCCACCCAAGCCTATTATGTAACATCTATATATATATAGATGTTATTCAAGCTTACGCCAATTACTTGTTTTACATTCTTGAATTTAAAACGAGTAAACGAAAGCAAGCAGTCTGCATTAAAGACTGGCCTTGTGAGGATACAAGATACACAAATCTGAGAAAGAAAGAAAGAAGAGACAACTGCCCCGACTGGGACTCGAACCCAGGACTTGCTGCTGACTAGGCCGGGCGCTCTAACCACTGCTCTAACGGGGCGTACATTGGCTACATGCTCCAGCCGAGCTAAGTAACTGTTCAGTTTTTTATCAGTGGTGACCTAAAGGCCAGAACCATAGGAGGGAAAGCAACGTTGCTTCTTGTTCTTAGTGTGGAGGCCAAGAAGCATGTTGTTTTCCCTCCTTGTGTATATATGTGTGACCTCTAAGCCACCACTGAGAAAGACTGAATAGCTACTTACCTCGGCTGGAGCCTGCAGCAAGTATCCGCCCCGGTAGCACAGTGGTTAGAATGCCCGGCCTAGTCAGCGGGAAGTCGTGGGTTCGAGTCTCAGTCGGGGCAGTTGTCTTGTCTTTCTTTCTCAGACTAGTGTATCTTTTATCCTCACAAGGCCAGTCTTTAATGCAGACTGACTGCTTCATTTACCCTTTACCTTGTGATTTATTCTTAACGAAAGAGAGTATTTGCACATAACTTTCAACTTGAATTAAATTGGTCGGTGTTTTTAAACTGCTGAAACAGCTGTTTAGTTTGTTCTGTCTGTTCTTTCTAACCTCACTGGTTCAGCTTCTCTCCATTTTCCGTTTGTTATTGGGTATGCCACGCACGACTATAATCAAGAACGTCGCCTTCCGCCTTTTTTTACGGTATTGAAAAAGAACGTTTAAAAAAGAATTCTGCTAATATCTTTTTTTTGGGGGGGGGGGGGTTCTCTCTTATAGAGCTTTCTCGTTGCTTCCTGCTCACATTAAAATTGAGTAAAAAAGAAATGCAATTGAGTTTTAGTTTTTTTTTTCTTCTTCCTCTGCCTCGTCGATAGTTGTTTGAAATTAGAAGCCAGCGAAGCGGAGTCATTACGCTTTTGGCGAAAGAGGCAAACGAACGAAACAGTCAACTACAATTGTTTCGCTTCACAGAACTCAAGTTTAGAGTTTGATAACTCTGAAATACACTCCCATTTCTCTCCGAGCAAACACATCGGATAGAAATTAGCTGGGTTAAAGGGTAACCTGAGAATTATCATCTAATGGGAAATTCTAAAATACTAGCTGTGCCCCCGGCGTGATATACGTCGGACTAGCTGGTTTCCACATGCGCGAGCGAAATACTTTACTGGCAGCATGAAATGAAAAGGGCTGCCAACGCTCCTCCCCCCCCGAACACCCCTGCACCCCCCCCCCTCTCCCCTCCCCCAATTCCCCACCATTGTGTGGCCTGAATCCCCCATTCCTGCTCCCCCCTCCCTTGCAACCCTGGTGTTTGGTTTTCTTACAGAAGGAAATAGCGTCAATGGAGGGCGCCACTCTTATTTTCAGTGTGGCTGAATTACCTGTTTCGCCATTTTGATGCCAAGCACGATAAGCCCGCAACAACGATCGAGCATGCAGTGATCGTTACTCAACCAACTTTGAAACTATTCAACTCTGCTCTAATAGCCAGCGTTACGGAAGCCAAATATATATAGAGATTGTGGGAGGATTGGTTTAACGTTTGCTGTTATTAATAACGAATGTGTTGTGTGTATGTCTAAACAGTAACCAAGTTCCGTAGTCACATTTTTCGTTAAGCTAAAGCACGTAAGACGCAAAATTTTCTTTGACAAACTCATTGCCAGAACCACGTAGGTTATAAACACAGTTTCACAATGCACTTAATAAACAATTGTTATGGTGTCCGCGGCCCATCTTGATTTCGCCCCAGAATGAACAAAAATAATCGATTGTACGTGTTTGGTCGCGGAGTGCCTTGTTGATATCCAAATTAGTTACAAAAAACAATGGCGGCCGTTGGTTAAACCCGCCCCCTCCAGGAAGACGTAGCCGATCACAAAATAAGTGCATGACGCTAGATACGCAGCGCACACTATAAAATTGTTCATTTACCGTTGAATTATTAATATGTGAGATTACGCTGAAGTGGCGTTTTTGAAACTTGAAAACATCTTCAAATTATATCAAGTACAAGACGATGGAAGCAAGTGAAACCGTGAATCACTGTGCCTGTCGTCGGTTTGATGCCGGTTAGACGGTTTGCTGTTTAAATGTCGGTTAGATGCCTACATTCAGGGAACGTCATTCCGATTACCCAGTAAAAAGTAGGTATAAACCAAACGCTTGTGGAATTCTCGTTATGCGTTGCTAGGTTATGCGTTGATTTTGCTGTTTATGAATCGTCAATGTAGATGAACCATCTGTCGACGAAGGGAAGCATAAAGATGACAAAGATAGCGCTACGAAGTGACGTCATAGTTTGTAATGTACTTTCTAAACTATATGTTAGCTATCCACATTAGAGGAGAGGGTTTAATCTATTTTCTTTTTGTTATTTAGCTGTAATTTTAAACTCAAGTTGTATTTTTTTCTGTTTATTTTTTTTTAATTGTAGAACGGTTTGAAATGCTAGGAAGCCATCGGTTTAATTAAGTCTTTTTTTGTTATTTTGCTGCTGTACTCCTACAACGCAAAAGGATTCATCTGCATAGTCAGTTTTGCCAAACTTAGAATATTGCAGACCTAAGAAAGAATGGGAAAGTTCAACTCTGCTGGAAAGGTGGTTAGGGGAAAGAGTTTATGACTCGTGGACAAACATGCCTCAGACCGATATAAAATGAGGTCACCCACCTTGATCGGGTGTTGAGTTGGACACCAATTCGTTGGACTCACTACCGGCAGTATTAATAGTAGTAATTTTTTTTATTCGTAAAGAGAACGAATAGTCCATGGATGGACTTGACAACCACTGACACCTGTCCTTAAAGTAAAATTCCGCCAATAAAAAAGAAACATACACTGTGCGTAAGAAAATTAAATGCAGTATTTACAGTAAAAATAAAATAAACGGGTCGTAGAGTTTTACATGGCATAAAATGAAAGCAAAAAAAAACATGGATGTGCCATAACCAGGTGTAGCAAAACTGTGTCCTTTGTAGAAAAAAAAGATGCATATGGCCTAGAGTAAAACAAAAGTATGCACAATATAAAAGGTAAAATACAGCTAAAATCAATAACGTTTCAAAAACCTTGATAGGTCAACCAATTTTAAATTCTTCTTCAAAACTGACACAGAACAGCCATCACCAAATGAGATGGGAGAGAGTTCCATACTGTAAGTATTATGACCTCTCGCTACACTATTGTTACGAAAATGGAGCATCTCAGAGTAATTAAAGTCCATGGTGCAGAATTTGGTATGTCATGACCAGATCGGCCCTCTAGCGTCTTAATTCTAATGAATCCAAACCGATCTTCTAGTCTTTCTTTGTGAGGGGTTTTGCATTCCAACCAAGCTTTTTGCAAAGCTTCTCTGTACTTTCTCCATTAAATCGATGGCCCCCAGTAAGTGGGGGGGGGGGGAGGGGGACCGAACAGGACTTGCATATTCCAAAATTGGGCGAACACTTCATGCCGTTTATGTTTCATCTTTATTTTACTGTTTGGACTTTTTGAGGTTCATCTTGCCGATTCTTAGTACTTTTATTCTCGCTGTCGTGTCAGTCTTGGCCAATATGTAATCGTTACTAGTAATTCCTTGTTATCGAAATAGTTTTGCCCACAACTATAGAAATGTTCAAACACAGACGTTCCAAGGTTGATTTCTTGGATTTATGTCTTTTTTTTTGGTTGAACCGTTACTCATTTTATGTTGCAATTTGGGTGGAACCCCCTCTGCATAATTATTATACGAACCTTTTCCTTTTGTGTGTATAAGTCCCCCTACTTAGCATACTACTCCATCAGCATCGGACTGACTCCCTTTAGGGTCCTCAGTGCGGATCCTGAAAGGCCCTTCCCCCCCCCCCCCCACGGTTGTCAATAATTATCAAATCCCAAAAGACACGATTTTTTTTATATAATAGAAGGAATTATTTTAAAATACCAGACGTACACCAAACATACCAATGCAAAAAAAAAAAAAATTCCACTAATTTTAATTGGCTGTGCCTTTTTAAAACCTCTTTTACTGAATGAGAACACGAAGAACGCACTGACGCTGACAGTGAAAAGAAGCACGTCTGCACTGCTTTTTATACTCTGATCCAATGAATGTGATAGCCGCGCTGCGTGCGGCGTGGCCAATTCTTCTTAAAAACAGTTACAGGTCTTGCGCCTCGGTTCGCAGGGCCTCTCGGGGCGTAGATGTAGCCAATCTGACCAGTCCGACACTGGATTAAGCGTATAAGCAACATTACCTACTATTTTGCACCCCACACATTTCGTTTAGTTCTGCTTCTTCCATTTACCAGTTTTACCATTTGCGTAATAGTTTTCATTATATAGATTGTAAAGAATAAACAAATAAAATGATCGTTAACACGAAACGGCAAGCCATAGATGCAGTTGCAACAGGTTAATATTTTCATCTGTATTGATTTGTTTTACTGACTTTGTTTTTTCAACTGAAATTTCGCACTGATCCAACTATTTTTTTTTTTCGTTTCGTTTTAGGTAAGCTGAACTGAATCTGTTATGAAGTTGGTACGGTAAGCGGTCATTATTGTTTCTGCTATGTTGTATCCATTCACGAATCCCAATGAAGTGAAAATATCAACCAAGTTTTCGCAATTTGTAGTAGTGATATCGGAACAAAAATGGCTGCTGCCAATTTCAAAAGAAAAGGTATACGATGATATTTGGGATTTAGTGTTGTGTTTTCGAAAAGTCAGTGTCGCATGGTTTGAACGAAAAAATTAGATCGTTATCACTTGCAAGATGCAACATAAAATATATTTCAATCGAACACAGTGTACTTTTACCGGGTACAGTGGGACCAATTATGTTTTTAAATCTTAATATCCTGGGTGTTGAAAAATTGTCATTTAGCGTCGTATCCCACATTCATAAAATTTCATCACTACGCCGTCGTAAATTGAGGTCCACAACATTGTCCGTCAATGGCTCGATTGGTGAAAGAAGCAATTATGGTGGTTTGACTGGTTTAAAATTTAATTTCAACATTATTATCCCAGTTGTATTTTCAGGAAACCGTGAAAGGAAATCATAATTGCAAGGATTTTTTTCTACCCAATTGTGCTAATAGCAGTTAAGGGACAAAAATGGGTGAAGCACCATTTTGACCTGGTTTCGAGATTGTAAGGAAGCTATAAGGAAGTATCGATGTTTTAATTTGCCATGTTATTTAACTAACTTTTGACACTGAACCTAACGTTGTAAACAATGGTCGTCAATATCTGGTATTGTTGCTTAGTTGAAAAAGACGACGGAGGACGGACAAAGTCGTTGCAATAATCTTCTCAGCCGGTACGGCTGTACAGAAGACTAAAACAACTCATAACCGAACATCCCTTAATGGCATTGATAAGAAAGCAAGGGGCAGAATCTAAGCATGTGGAGGTTGATGGTTTTTTTTTGACACATATTCTACACTTAACCTCGTCCGCTCGTGTCGGCCATCCACCTCCACAAACTTAGATTCTTTCCTTTAATTTCATATCAGCACTTCCGTCTCTTCTCATATTCAACGTAGCAATCCTAATGTGTTTTGTAGCTGAGTTTTGAAGCTGACGTTTTCATTCTGCCTTTGAAGAAAATAAGTTTTAATGCGTTGCTTCTAAAAATTAACTTACCATATTTGTATCGGTATACGCGTTAGTGTTTTTTAGGGTAAAATATTTTAAACCGAATATATACACATTTTGTTGAACCATTTACATTGGCATTTAAAGGATAATGGCCGAAAACTGAGGGCATTATAAAACAATGTCACAATGGCGCGCCAGCACCCGTGTGCATTGTTTTATAATATCGCGAGGTATTCGGTTGTTATCCTCTATAGCGCCTATTGATCCTACAGCAGAAAAACACGAGCACCGCTTCATTTGCTCTTGTTGTTGAAGGTGCAATTCGTCTCACTGTTTGAAACAGTCTCGTCTGCTTTTGGTATTGCAAAACGAATACACGAGCGTCAGTTCGAACCATAATGTCAACAAAACAATGCTGAGTTATGCCACCCTTTGTAGCCAACAATGGTTAAACAATGCTTTAACGATTGTTTTACGTATTGCCCCGTGATACAAATACACCGTAAGGGTAAAGGCACCCATCAAGTTTTCGCCATAGAAAACTTGGTGGTATTAGAGCCACTAATATTAGAACCACCAAGTTTTTGGTCCGAACCGTGATTCCTCGAGCTTAACTGATAATCACCGAGGTGGCAGTTAAGATTGAGTGATCAAGGTTGGGACGGAAAAGTTGGTGGTAGCCATTTTGTTCTGATTCCACTACTTTCTATGGAGATAACTGGATGGGTCCCCTTTACCCTTATGGCGTTTTTGTATGATATCACCCCTCTTTCCCCTCTTTGTTGTTTTGTAGTTTTGCTTTAGTGTAAGTATTGATTGTGAGCTCCTGAAAACATAATTGTAAATAGTTTCTTTACAGCCTAAAGTCATCACTTTGGTATAATGAATTGGGGGGGGGGGGGG
>JAHWFP010111191.1:0-17353 GCA_023313725.1 Lithobius niger
TGAGTGGTTGGAGGATAAAGCGTGACGGTGCAAAAGAAATAAGGGGGCTATTACCAGCATGAGCGAAAAATTGTAGAATTATATTCGACGATCATAAATGTCTCATAACGGATATGTCAGGTATATTCACATGTGTTTTAATGACCTTAAATTAGGGGCCCACTTAAATCACTCCCCTCCCACCCCCCTTCTTCCCCTTCGACCTTTCGGGCTAAACCATAAATCCTTCTTTCGTTTAACAATAATTTATAAACAAATTGCAAGGTCGTGAGTGTTTTTATTTCCTCAGTAATTTTGAAAGTTAAGCGGCGAGTTGCAGTATTTGGAGGGGGGGGGGGGGGGGGGGTGAGGTGTCGTGTATGCGAGTGAATATGATTATGAGTGGTTTTTCTTTTGGTAGTTTCAATGCTAATTTACTAACAAGGAATAAAATATGACAAGAAAAGAGCACAATGTACTGCGTAAGAATGAAAATAAATCTCCCCCATTTGGTAGTTCAACCCAATATCTACGAATTACAGGTCGGATGCCGGAGGAAAATCATGGGTTCCCAATCAAAATCGCGGTAGAAGTGTTCTCTTTTTTTTTTTCGCGAAATAGTAGACCAACAGTCATAGCATCCAGGGTTGGTTTACTAGATTTCTTAACTGCAGCTTGACTTTTATTCAGGTCTCAAGCTGCTCTCTATTCTGTTCACAGTATATTATTACGTTGTGAAATCCGCCGTCGCTGGTCATCCAGGGCTGGCACCCAAACATTACAACGTGTGAAATCAGTTTTAGGTGGATATCACAACTTTTATAGGCCTGTGAAAGTACAAAAAGTCAAACGTCTTATCTTCATCACTACCTTGTTTTTACTGGAGGAATTTTCTGTCTATAAATTTTCATATAGATAATTTTCACACTTGTCATTACCCAATTAGCCATTACATCAGCCAAATTGACACGGTTTGCTTCGCTCACGCAAAGAGCGCATCTCCTTTAGTTGCGCCTCCCGATGTTAATGTAAAGCTATATGCAGTGAGGCTGTGAGGCAGTGAGGCTCACTCAATCAGCGCATCGCCCTTCTGTTGTTTTGTTTATCCCTTAGCCGTTCTTTACATTTTCCACAATTTGCAAAGATTTCTGCAGCATTGAGATTTATATATCCTCGACATGATAATATACATTTTTAGTTTCGTACGGTTAACAGACACAGGTCTGCTAGTGTGCCCGCCTCTTTATCAACAATCAATCTTTTAAGAATTGGATGTCTACAATCTGATGATCTACTGTTACTTGGCGGTCACGCACTAGCGTGTGTCTAGATAATTTCACAAAGCGCGAAATGAGGTCGTTTTCTGTTTCGTTTGTCCCACCTGACCCACCACCATAAAGGAGACCCTCATGGGAAAAACTAGGTCAACAACCCACTGCACCTGATCATCGCAATTCTTGTGGTCAACCCCACTTTCTAGAAACCCCTCCAGCGTCAAATGAAAAGACAACACAATGGAAGAGGGGAAAGACATCAACATATCGAAGTTTTCATTTTGTTTGCTAGTGGAGGAATTTGTTTTCATGCATGCTGACACCCCTGTTAAAACCAATTAATTCACGGTGGTGACGTCACGCTAACACATCCCAATGCTAAAAGTGTAGTCGTTATATATGGTTAATCTGAAAACCCACACAAGTCACCGTGTGTCAATTTTGATAACCCACATTTTTTGATAACCCACACTTTTTCGATAATGCACTTTTGCGGGATCTACACAGCCCCTATATTCCACCATGATCAGCTTTTCATATTAAACTAAGTTCAGACAGTATACCCAATTTACAAAACCACTGTAAACAGGAGCATTTGCGACTGAAGACATTTTTCACGGTACCAACGTGGAAAAAAAATGTCGGAAGCTAAGTCTAACCCGGAACCTTTTATTCGGGTGACAACACGAAAACTAGGCTACTCACACTTTGAAATACACCTAAAAACCTACGCGACTCAAACAAATAGCGCATTTTATACTCTCATCTTTTTAAACTATTAAAGTAGAAAAAAATGCAGTTTTACCGTAAAACACAAACATCGGTAACGGAACGTCTCTCCCCTTCGCACTGACTTCGTACGGAGGAAGCTTCTAACCCGGAAGTTTCCATTCAGGAAGTTACATAAGTCGCATGTAAAAATTGTTAAATTCATTACGATTCACAAATAAATTTACAAACAAAAATCTTTAAAAACACAAATAAGTCGGAATGTTAGTTGACGTCACACCTTACCATTAAAACACATATCCGTGACTGCTCAGCAGTTATTTTTGATAATTGCTGTTTTGCTCCAAACGGCGCAGTTCAATTATTGGGCGATAAAGGGGAACAACCCTCCCTCCTATCCCGCACCCCCCCCCCCCGAATTGAACTGGGCCGTTCTCGCAAAAGAGCGATTATCGACGGTAACTGACGAGTAGTCACGGATATCTATTACTTACCGCGATCAAAGAAGCGAAATTAGCTGTAAATATAAATAATAAACTAAGAAACACAATGGAGCCAGCGTGTGAGCCGCTAAAGATGACACTTGCTGACACAAATGGAGACAACAACAGTGTGGTATACTTTATGTGTCATCATTGTATTTGTATGTATAGATTAACTTAGTAATTAGGTAGATTAAGTAGCCTAGGTGTAAGCGAAGGGTTCTTGTAGACCTCTTTGCTCAATGAATCTAAATCAAATTCTGTGTTTCGTCGTTTATTGTTGCTTCGTCGGACAGATGACCAGGAGTGGTTAACGCTCGATAAAACCCATTTAACCCTTTGATTTTTACCGAACATTGTCTTGATGCTGAAAAAAAAATGGATATGTATCTAGTAAGTAAGTGAGTATATTAAAGCAAACAGTACAACAATATACAGTATGTGCCCACACCTCACAAGATGCCCACGTGTGGCTTGTAGGGTACCATACAAGAAATTATAAAACAGTGTACAAAAAATAAGTCGCTGCAAAACTTTACAACACAAAAATTAAGGCCTAGCCCGTGCGGGAAAAAAAAAACCAGTGGAACTAAAAGCTGTGGAGAATAAAGCCAAAGAAAAAAAGCCTTGAGAAAAAAGCTGCAGAAGAAGAAAAAAACTTTTTTTCCCCGTTTTTTGTCTCGTGTGGCTGTTTTTGGAAGTTAGGATACGTCAGTTGCCTTAGCTCGAATTTCACCAGGAAGTGTTTTTATTTTTCCGCATGGCTTCTTTTTTCCTTCGGCTTTTTTTCCCTTCAGTTATATTCCAGGCCTCCCCCTCCCCTTACTCCCTCAGCCACTGTGACATAGCACAACAAAAATTCCAATTTTCTTCTTTTCAACAATATGTCAAGAAAATATTTAAAAGAAAAAGTCACAGAAGTGAACTTTTCAAAAAAAATGCTGACAAAGAATACCAACAAAATTAGTCGTGTTCGACCCAATCAACAGGACGAGGCGCAGGAATGACCACTTTACTTTTCGCTGCATCTCGGGATCCGCAGACAGAGTAGGGGCAGGGGGGGGGGGGGGGGGGGGGGGCGGGCTTCCTTATATTCGGAATCCTAAACACGTATTGTGTTGTCAGTTGAAGTAAGGTATTGGCTAGTTTGGTTGCACTGACAAGGTGGGAATCAATAAATTCATGGAACACCGTCTAAAGTTTTGTTATTAAAGTGAGTGATTGGGTTAGGCCTATAATTTCATTTCCATATTGGGTTCCTTGCGTCGTCGTCTTCCTCTTGTTTTCGGCAAAATGGCCGTGGGCGATCTATTGGCTCCAGTTCGTCTGTTCCTTTTCCTTTTTTCCAAAACAGATTTTCCGAAGTCAAGGTCACCCATTTATTCTTGACCTTGCAATTTGGCTGCGGGCGGGCGGGGAAGGCTTGCAAGGATGGACGCTTCTTTTTTTTTTCTCTTCTTCATTTTCATCATCATCAGGTGGGGAAAGGAAAGACTTTAGGGGGAAGGGGTCCAGGAAGGAAGGAAGGTAAGAAAGAACCAATGAAAGGAGCTGTGATTGGCCAGATTGCGACGTTGTTGCCGTCGAAGTTGAGCCTCGGGCGTTTCTGTCCCGTTGCGGCTTGAGGAAGAAGAAGCATCAGTCTGTAGTTGCATGTCATCGACCTGTGGTTGCTTGTTGGTTGCTTCGCTCACATCTCGCTTATCAGTGCTTCGCGCCTGCTGTCCGTAGTAACGAATACTATCGACGGGGCTTCCAGGCCTACACCCACCTCCCGAACGCTAGGATCGTTCACGATCTCTCCCTCCTGTTTGGCCATGATCGGCCCTTCACGTTGGGACGAAGAGCGGAACCAATGCTAACGGGGCAGTCAGTTGTGAATCGGTCGGGGAAACTGTTTGTGCAACGAAGCGTTCAGTGGCCGGCGTTTGTTGGGAAGAAAAGCATCGTTTAGTTGTTTAGTTGTCGGCGGCTAACTACGGGGAAGGCCTTGAACTTGACCAAGAAGGACGGATGGTGTGTGTTGCCGACTGACGAAGCCATGCAGGCGGCTCCCTCCTTGCTCTTCCTCGTGGCGTTCATTGCCACGGCCGCTGCACAAGATGCTTCGACTCTTTTAGGTAAGATGAGGGGAAGGGTTTTGAATGAATTGCAACTAGTTTGCTGACTGTGTGTTTTGCTATTTGTTCGGTGTCACTACCAAAACAGTGACCTTTTACTGACTGGCCGACCGCTCACGAATCTGCCTTGAACGCAGTGTCTCTAGTCCCGGTTGGTCAGTAACTGTTTCAAGTCGATCTTGGACGTGTTACCGGGACCGCAGCTCTTTCATTATAGATCCCGGCAAACACAAAAGGACAATTTTTACGAAAACGTAGATTAGGTTCATTATTAGGCTAGGTGTCGTGTGATTAGGCAGGACGGGTTGCGTTCAATTTGACAAGATCAAGGCCTAGTTTTCAACAAATTCACCGGGACCAGTATTTCAAACCTGGCTCCCGTCACCGGGACCTATGATGTAAAAGAAGCAAGCTTACATTTTTGATCGTAGAGATTCGTAACGAAGCTACATAATTGCACCATTAAATGGACGATTTCAGTAAGGTCATGGTGACTGAATGATGAGACCACTCAGTCTAGCCATGTGAAGTAAAGCGATCTAGAACTTGGTCGGTAACCGGAAAGGGGACCCTGACAAAACCCCTCCCAGACGTCCCCACTAAGTTAATGTGAGAAACTACCGAGCCAGTCCCTTTAGCAAGACCCCTTACTATACCCCTTAAAAATATATAACAAATACGCTTTTTTGTAAACTGAATGTTATATTCTCTGCTAGTCTTCCACGGTACTTGTAACTATACGCGTTAAGGTTAATTTACACAAACCCTACGTAGGGAAACGTCATCCACGTGCTTCTACACAAAATGAAAACTTTTTGCTGCATTGACAGCAACGAATCTTGGCTGCACATCGAATTAATCTTGGTAATTCGATTGTTTGTAGTAATAAGTGTCCTTTTAATTACGATGGAAGAATAGTAGAACTGAGGGCGCTTCTTCAGTTGAGGTGGACAAGTGTTCAAAAAATATCTATTTTCATTTTTATTTTCTGTAAAATTAGCATTTCTGGTTAAATCAAGGTCACTCCACCTAAACCGAAGAACTGCCTGAGTACCAGTGCTGAAACCATCAAAATCAGAGGGTTTCACATAGCTCACATGAGAAGGGACGAATAACAAAAGGTGGGGGAAGAATTGTTTCTGAATAATCTTTTCTCAGGTGGCTGAGGTGTAAACTCGGCAATCTGAGAAAAGATTATTAATAGTTCCTCTTTTCACCGTTTTCGCCAGTTTGCCAGATATCTCTTATGTAACACGCAACAGAATGAAACGATTAAAAACGGAACGAGTTTGATTTCCATCCCCCCCCCCCCCCCCCGTCATGCATCTATGCCGTTAACAGTTTTGTTTCACAAAACGCGGAAACGGGATTTACGATAAAACTGGTGGTGGAGGGGGAGGGGGGGGGTCTACTTATTTGAACGGTAAGGAGACCCTGGAAAAATACCTGACAGACCCGTCGATCAACCGCAAACGGCTTTTGTGGTCTACTCTGGTATGTGAACTTAGCCTAATCCGCCAGCTACAATCCCCTCTTTTCCCCCTTCTACAACTCAAGGTTGACAATTTTTAGACTTTAAGCAAAATCCAGACTTTTTATTACAGAAGTGCTTTCTCATTCCAACGTAGTATAAACTGCGTTCTGCTTCTAAAAAACGTGGTGAGTTTTAAAATTTAGCCTCTTCGTTAGTTTGTTTGAGATTCAAAAGAAAATAGTGATAGCCTAAAACAACAACAAAACACAAATGGTGAAGAAATAAAACACAAAATAAGTTTAATCAAACGCTAGCTGTTTGCTTCGTCTAATAGTTGTAGCCGCCTAGCCGGTAACCGAACGGCGGCAACAATGAATTACTGTTTAAATTCTGGTAACCCTGTTTTGATTTCTCCAGCTAAATTGTCCCTCTCACGGTCGTGGGGCAGACAATCCTTTGCGTTCGTGCTCCCTAAAACAAACAACAACAACCACAATAACAACCAGGTTTGGGTTCAACTCGCTTTATTAAAAAAAAAAAACTGCATGGCTAAACAACAAAGGTGCACGGCCAACTAAACTTTGGTGTTGAGCAAATTGTGCCTTAAGTTTGTTATACGTACAACACCGAGTGCAACTTGTATACTTAAAGGCCGGTTGCCACCAAATTAGCATTGCAGCATCTAGGCCTATCGAGTTCTCTCTCGCAGGAAGCAAAGGAATACACAAAGCAAAACTTTTAACACGCAACAAACAAGCCACGTGACTCCTCAGTTATTGAGTAAAAATTCGGTGCGCCCTCGTGCACCTTCAAACAAGCTATAAAGCGTAACGATATTAGTGTCATTAGATGGCGCCAGGGAAATTTCTTTATATTTTTCAGTGGCGCCATCTAGTGACACTAATATCGTTAAGCTTTATAGCTTGTTTCCAGGTGCACGAGAGCGTATCAAATTTTGAATCTAGGTAAAAATACCCGGAAAAAATACCCCTGGAAAAAATACCCCCGGAAAAAATACCCCTGGGAAAAATACCCCCAGGATACATACGGTCAAAATTTTTTTTTAAATATGAATTAAAGTAGACTAAAATCAGTGGTGGATTCAAGGCAAAAGGCCTCAATGCCCCTCCTTTTCTTCCATAAAATTCTGAGAACCTTTTTATTTTGCCTTTCGTTGTTGTGTTTTACGGGTGCACGGAAAAAAAAAAGCCCGGAAAAAAAGTTGATGAAAAAAAAACCGGGGAAGTGGTGAGGAGAAAAAATTGTCCTCGGTAAGTGAAAATTCGTGAAATCACGAAGTTTCCACCAAAACTGAAATAGAAGGGGGAGTGGGGGGGGGGGGAAACATCGAGAATCATAAATTATCTACAAATTCCGTAACTGGGAAAGGAGGGGGTGAAATATTGAATTTGATCGACTACAGACATTAAAAAAAGATTCTGGAAAACATAATATTCCACCACCACCTTCTATTTCAGTTTTGGTGGAAACATCGTGATTTCACGAATTTTATCTTGCCGAGGGCAACTTTTTCTCCCCGGTTTTTTTTTCATCAACTTTTTTTTTCCATGCACCCATAAAACACAATAAAGAAGAGCAAAATAAAAAGGTTCTCAGAATTTTATGGAAGAAAAGGAGGGGCATTGAGGCTTGCATCACAAACCTTTTGCTTTGAATCCGCCACTGAATTCAGTCTACTTTAATTCACATTTAAATATTTGTGACCATATTTATCCTGTGGGTATTTTTTTTCCAGGGGTATTTTTTCCGGGGGTATTTTTTCCAGGGGTATTTTTACCTACCACCCCAAATTTTTACTCAATAATTAAGGAGTCACGTGGCTTGTTTGTTGCGTTAAAAAGTTTTGCTTTGTGCATTCCTTTGCTTCCTGTGAGAGAGAAATCGATAGGCCTAAATGCTGCAATGCTAATTTGGTGACAACCGGCCTTTAAACAAGGAAATGGCTATTGGTGGTTAAATGGAATATGAAAATTAAAAAAAAAAGTTATCTTATCGACGAATTGTGTTAAATAAATACAGATACAAGCCCCACGACATTTGAAACCAAAGGCCAAGGTCCTACCACTGAGCTACACTGACACGATCAAAAGGAAACGTCCATACGCACCATTTAACACGTGCATATACACAGATAGACATACATGGCTCAGTGGTAAGACCTCGGCCTTTGGTTTCAAAGGTCAACGGTTCGTTTTCCCGGTCAGACTGTCTGACATATAAGTCCAAAAGGCAACGTAAATAGGTTTGCATCTGTATTTATTTTACTCTTGCAGTGCCCTATTTAGACGAATTGTATGATGTTGTTGGTGTTACTGTAGGTAAGGTTAAGCACCCCCTCCCCACCCCCCACCCTCGAAAAGAAATAAAATAGCAGGCTGATCGACGTGTATTGTGCTGTTGTTCATTTCTGATTTGGTGTTTACGCTGTCTAGTAAAAACCGATTTCTAGTAATATCTAGTAGAAACAAATAATTTCTGGCACGAGAATTTAATTACACACGAATGCATGGTGATTTAAACATTGCACTTTTGTTGCTTTGGGTCTTGTGGCGGGTCAAGACAAATGCGTGGGCAGGGTTTTGAAATTCGCTATCAAGGAATTTAAATTTCGTTTCTTTTCCATATTGCAACCAAAGATTTCAAACAACAATGGCTTGGACATCAACCATGGTTCTTAGATTTATTGCAAACGCCTGGACGAACTAAAGATGAATTGCAACGAAAGACAAAATAATCGATAATTTACGTTGCCACGTAAAGGGATGCACGTTAGGTGATGGTTACTCAGCAATAGGAACATCCACGAGCCAACGGGGTTCATGTTAATAACCCAAAAACAAAATGATTTGCGGTCTGATGTTTTAGTAACAGTGAACTGCAGGGATTTCTGCATGACAAAATGTGAACAAAGAAAGCAAATGAAAAAATTTTCAATTTGGCAGATGTAAGACTAATTATTTATAGACATAGGCTAACCTTCTAAAGAAAAATGTAGAGACATGTAACAATTCTAAGCTGCAAATGTGTATTAACCTCGGGTAGAACAACTGATGAGGATGTGCTGATTGAGTAAGCGAAGCGAACGAAAATCAGCGTTTGTAAGCCAGTGTGCACAAAAATCAGACTGAAGAAACTTAGGCATGTGAAGCATGGCCATACAATAAACCAAACTCTGTCAATTTGGCTGATGTCACGGCTAACAGGGCAACGGAAAATATGAAAATTGTCAGTGCTTAAATTTGCAGACATAAAATTCCTCCGCAAAAAAGGTAGGGATGAAGAGAAGATGGTGTTACCTTTTGTTCGTTACCTTCATAGTCCTATCAGAGTTGTATATCCACTGAAACATTATTCCAAAAAGTTATAATAAATAAATAAATCATAAATGGCTTCAACCACTGAAGTGGTTGGAAGAAGTCCCTGTCGATGTTAAGAATATTAAGAGGAGAACTCACCTCTTTAAAATAACCCCTAGACAAATCTTGCCCAAAAGGTGCCTAAAGCGGTCAATTGAGCCTGCCTGAACAGCTATATCAGGAAGAGCGTTCCAAGCTCTTATCACCCTCACACTGAAAAAAAATTGTCGGCAATCCAGCGTAGCCGACTGAACGGCCAATTTCAGTGAATGGCCTTGAGTGGCCGAGTAAAGGCAAGGATCGAAGAAGGGTAGACCGATTGGTAAAAGCCCACGGACGATTTTGAAAGTTAGAATCAAATCGGCACGTAGCCTGTGCAGTTCCAAAGTCTCGAGTCCAACGCGAGACAACCTATAGTGGCGTAGGACAAATTCCGCATGCCAGGTAAATTCTTAGTAAATTTGCGCTGGACTGAATCCAGTTTGTCAATGTCTCCCGACAATGTTGGTGACCACACCGGCCATGCATACTCATACTTACATGCATACTTTTTTTTGGTGACCGTCTATCTAAACTTCCAATGAATGTGTTTCAAATTTAAAATTGATAATAACAGTTCTAGCTAGATATTTGTTCTAGTTCTAGTCAGTTTTAGTCGATACTTGATTTGAGTTCTAGGACAAACACGCGGGGTCATTGCAAAAAATTGATCACCCCAATTCACAAGTTATTAAATTGGAGACATCTCTTCTTTAGTGTCCGGGTGGTTGCAGCTTGGAACTCCTTGCCAGAAGTCACTGTCAATGCCTCTTTGGTCAGCAACTTTGGGAGACTTTTAGAAAGAGCCAAACTGGGTCCATTCCTGCTTCGACCAGAATTTTGTTGGTTTTAACTCGGCTGGTATTAAGTGGTCAACAGGTCCTCACCTGACCGTGTTCTATTCTATTTGCACGACAAATGGTGAATTATATTTATTATATTTACGAAGGCTGAGGGGAAATGGGCTAATGATTTTATTAGAGTGCCTGGGAACTAAGCGGCTCAACTTAAGATAAATTCAAAGTCCAGATTTGGCCCTTTATTTTATCTTATTAGGCGAAATATTGCGTTTTTAGTTTTCGATTGACATTAAAGAATTATTGTACTACATGCGGAGTCAAATAGGCTGTCAAAAGTAAGAAATCTGTTATGTGCTCGGCGTATCTTGAGTCCTGTAGGTATTTTATGAGCGGCTGCGTCTTCCTGGAATGGGCGGCTTTAATCGACGGCCGCCATTGTTTTTGTATCCATCTTGGATATCAACAAGGCACTCTGCTACCAAAAACATACAATCGATTATGTGTGTGTGTTCGTTCTGGGGCGAAAGATAGGCCGCGGATACTATACTTATACAACTGTGTTTACAGCTCTATTTATACAACTTACAGTGACTACAGTCCCCCATCTATTTGTACGAGTGACATTTCTTTTGTAGGCCTAATTTAGCACCTTATTATCCAAATTCTGACCCTACCAACGTTTCTCTTCATTAATCAACTTTTCTTTTGGATAAGTGGAATAGCAAATATGACGTTATGTTAATGTATTATTTTCAACGTTTACTGTTGTATTTCCTTTAGTCCTGTTTGATTTACAGGGATTAGGGCGTATTGATTATTTTGGGTAGGATATTTTGTGTCTATTCTGATTATCCAAAATAATTATTACCCACAAATCTGTGAAGCTGGAGTAATCGGAACAAGAGCACAACCGCGAAAGTCGTACGCTACACTAAAAATAGCTGCGGTGTGCCCAGGGCTGTAGCCAGGAGTTTTTTTATACCCCCGCACCAGAATTTAAATGAATTCCCCCCCCCCCCCCCCCTCCTCCACCTCCCCTTAAACAAAAAATCCCATTACGGAATGAATTTTATTTTCTTAGTTGCGAATGTAAGTTTTTTGAAAACTTTTTTCGTCGTGCATAATGTTACCATACCTGTACTTTAGGAATTAGTTTGGGTCTCTGTGCTTCTCTACTATGAGGCCGAGGATGGCACTTTGTTGGAATTCGAACTGTTTTTTTTTAATTTTAATGACGTTAAGAAAACTGAGTAATGCTTTTTTTTTTGCACATATAGTTCTTATTCGCTTATTGCTTTGATTTTTCTCATTTGTTTTATTATTATTATTTGTGTTCCTTTGCTGTAGATTACAGTGCTTGAAAACACATTAATTAAAGAGTCGATTTAACGCAGTAACTAACGGGGTGAGGGTTAAACGTCTAACTGGAAAATCGCAAAATTGGAAGAACGTATAACGGAAAACAGTATAACGGAATATCATCTAACAGGAAATTCGTATAACGAAAATGCGTCTAACTGGAATTTCGTATAATGGAAAATCGTCTAATATCCCTGCCTCGCTCGCTGCGACTATACATATAACATCAGAAACCGCAGTTAGACGTTTATCCATTATACAATTATCCATTATACGATATTCCGTTTAGATGCTTTTCCAGATTTTAGACAATTATCCCATTAGACGATTTTCCAGTTAGACGTTCGTCCGACGCCCCGTAATCAACACTTTTTTTTTTTTTTTATTAACAATCAGTACGTTTTTTTCATGTCAGGCATGAAGTTTTGTGGAAATTGTAAACATATATGATTAACTCATTACAAACTGTAAACTTTATTCAAAAACCGGCTATTTTATTTCGCTTACCAACAAAATGACTATCTCCTCAAGCCGCATAGTCATGCTCTCCCCTTAATGGCAGCTTTCAATTTTTAACCATGTTTTTAATCAACTAAACTTTAGGTTTTTCTATGTTTGGAATTTACGATTATTTTACAGGAATTGGAAAGCACCATCCTTCATTTGAAACCTTTGCCACCTTTTTTTGTTACGTGGTTGTCTAGAAATAAGCTGGCGTTTGTAAACAAAACTCAATATCGTAGTCCACTATAATGGCTTCGTCACGCTTCGCGCTCCTCGCCCTGAAGAAAACCCCCACACGTGCGGGGGGGGGGGGGGGTTCTGGCTACGGCCCTGGATATGCCTTTTGTAATTTTATCAGTTTTTATGCGCGATTTTCGCTGTTATGCACTAATAGGCCTATTACGTTTAGCCAAAAAGAACCTTTAAAAGCAAACATAAAATTGGTATTTGTTTACTTAAACGTTTATTCTTATTCGTATACATCTAGAAAGTTTTCGCAATAGTGCTAGGAATGAAGACAATAGGTGTTAATGCGTCACAGTGTTTAGCACTAAAATACCAAACTGTTGAAACTGAAGCGAATCTATTCAAAACAAATCTGAAGGTTTGATTACTTGTAATAAACCAACAATACATTTGGGTTCGTTGATCAAGCAGTAGCATCAGAAGTCGTGTTTTCTTATTGTGATTTATGTAGGACGGCAATTATTTATGTATTTGTAGCAAGTGTAAATAGTTCTAGATTAGGCCAGGCGATAATCTAAAAATTAAATGCTTCTGACTGCCAACTCTTATTCATGATTATTTTTGCACAGAATATCATGGCCTACTAACAGTGTAAACGAACTTAATGCATCAAAGCACATTGAATGAATCAGTTGCATCGGCTCGGTAGGATTTATGTAACCTGTCTTAGGGCTCGTTTGCGCAACGACAGTTTTCTCGCTCACTAGCTTTTACTTGATTAATACTAAATCTTATGGCTGCTTCTCCCCTTCACCGGAGTATGCGGCTTTCGAGTTGTCTATGCGTATTAGTAACCATGGCAACGACGCAGATGCAAATCTTCTCCTCGTGCCTCGTGACAAGGCGTACGACGCTTGCAACATTTGAGCGTCGATTTATGACAACAAGAAAACAATTTTTACTGCAGTAAAAGACGTCGGAATGTTTTTTGTATGCCGGCATTCGATGGTTTGTCTTCGATTCGATAGCCACGAAATGGACGCCATGTTGGATTTTGAACTTTCGCTGCGAGAAGCTATTTATTCTACCGACGTTTGATCATTGCTAGAAGCTGTACTTCTGAGGGAGAATAGCAAATTTCGGAAATAGCGTGAAATGAGAACAATCTTGTAGCAATGTTTAAAATTACTGTAGCACTTTGTTCTTTATCCGTGTTGTTATTTATAATACATACAATTTGTTATCTATTACCGCATTCATTTAGTAGCAACGGGAAACTAATCATAAATAAATAACGGTTGACTAGCAAATAGCTTTCGGCGAGCGAGAAGGCCTTCTTGCATAAACGTGCCCTTATGCAGACAAAATTCAATTCAGAAATTCTAATCAAAATACCGGCAACGTTACGTGTCCTTCTAATGCTCACAAACGGTTCAGTCGAGACTTCGTATGCAAATAGCTGCATGCCGTCGCTTATTTTTCCGTGTGTTGTGGGCGAGTGTTCTTTTCGGTTTTAGGGAATTTTTTGGACCAATAATTTATTTCCTGTCAAATAAAAGCAGTGTACTGATATTCACCGAAAACGTTAAGTACGGTACGCCTACAAGTTTCCAAAAAGTGTCTGCCTCGCAGCTGCCGAGAAGGCCCCCCCCCCCCCCCCTCCCTCTAGGCCTTCTCCCATGCTGTTACCAACTATCTCCTACCAACCAACCACGATCACTTCAGTCGTAACTAACACCCGGGAAGGTATTTACGATAATCTATAGGCCTATAACGTTTCATAATTACTTTGCCAATTTGTAGAGCAACGACGATAACGCCAAACTGGTGACGAGGCTAGCATCTGGCGAGATAACTACAAGGGGCACTAGATTAAAATGGAGGTAAAAAAGATACTTCTATTCAAGCCATTGCTGTGAGAGTAGATTTCTTAGGCGTAAAAAATGTTGTTTTCGGCGATCCCTTATGATGCGAGGTTGTAAATCGGAAAAGAAAAGATTCCGCTGGCCGAAAATTTCAGCACCTGTCAACAAATCGAAAAATTTCGAGCGTTTTGGCCTAAGAAATCCGCTCTAACAGCATTGGCTTCAGTAACACGCCCTTCTTTTTCCCCTCCATGTTTATCCAGTGCCCCTTGTAGCTAGCCTAATTACTAGCTCCAGCATAGAGTTATATATAATAATGTGACGTTATTGTCACTGCTGTATTGAGCAGTGACATTTGCCGCCATATTGGCACAGTATGGGTTTTGGAGGGCATAACTACAAGGTACACTACATAAAAATGGAGGGAAAAACAACAGAAGAGCGGATTTCTTAGGGTTAAAATAACGTTGTTTTCTCCAACAACAAAAATCGCGCGTTTTAGGTCTAAGAAATCACTCTTCACAGCATCGGCTTCAGTATGACGCCCTTCTGTTTCTTTCTGCAGTGCCCCTTGCAGCTAACCTATTAAGGCTCCAGCATAGAGTTATATACAATAATATACGTTGTGTCACTGCCCTATAGATCAGAAGGATCTGGTATATATTCTATACATTGACTACAACATGACGAGTGGATCAGATGAGTGGATTGTTAAACGACGTTGATAAACGGAGAAATTGTAATCGAAGTTGTAAAATTGACCGACGGTGGTTGCCGGTTTCTTTAAGCAGGAGATGACGAAAAAAGACGTTGGTATTTAGCGTAGGCACGACAATGCGGCCAGAGCTAAAGAGGGTCAGGTGGAAGGAATTCCCTAGTTTCTGCTTCCGGGGATGTATCCTGCTTTCGTCATCGGCATTTTTAGAATGGTCCATTTCTAGACAGAGTGAGAGAGAGGTCAGGGGCATGTCATTGAAAAACACTCGGGAGAGGAAAGGGTTGAACAACTTGGCCTACTCTGTAAACAAAGCCTTCATTTTCTACGAAGTGATAGCAGCCGGGATGAAAGATAGCGACTGTTTCGAAAAATCGAAGAATGCATTTTATCGTGATGATCCTGAAGGCTTGAACTTATTGAACATCTGATCTTTGCTGTTACTACTCGCACTTCCTTGTTTTAACGTGGCACTACCACCCTTTGAAAGTCTGCAGAATCTGGCAACATCTAGCGCTTTCTAGCACTTGCTTGCATCAAGCAAAAGAATGCATAACGCCGCCATTTCTTTTAACGAAACAAACGAGCCACGAGCTTCCTTAATTATTCAGTGAAAATTTGGTACTTCATCGTGCACCTGGGACTTGGAGCATGCTGTAAAAGTTCACAATATCACTGCCGTAAGATAGCACCACGGTATTTTCATACGATTTTCAATCAGTGATAGCGCCACCTTAAACTGTTGTATTTTAAAAATTATATTCACAATGGCGAAGCTAGAAAAGTAGCAGGCTTGGAGATGGGGGAGGGAATTTTTCCCCCTCCAGCTGTTTTTCCAATCCTTTTTACCGCGGTTTTTCTTTCCTAGATACGATATTCGGTCCCTTCCACCCCCCTCACCTTTTCATTTTGTTCGCTAGGCTTAAGCCCTTGGACTACCAATACGAACGTCTCACAACGACGAAAAGTGACCTTTGCGAGGATTACCGGTGACCCTACACAGCGACCAAGCACAGTCGAGTGGACAGCGTCCTGATCTAAATGCTATGAGGACCGAAGATCGACTCGCATCTTTCACATATGTGCTAAAAAGATTGTTCCATAGCATTCGTAGCACAGCGTATTAAAAAATACGCGATTCACACATTCTTGCATTGGTCGCAAACCTTTGGGTCTAATGGTTGTAGGTAAAAATACCGCCGGAAAAAATACCCCGGAAAAAATACCCCTGGAAAAAAAACACCCGGGAAAAATACCCCCGGAAAAAAAACACCCGGGAAAAATACCCCCGGAAAAAATATCCAGGAAAAAGTCCTTCTTTATTCTGATGAAAAAAAATCACCACAGTTGATATAAGACAATTAAAATTTTTATTTTGTCAAAGCAGTGTTAATTAACTTCTCACCACTTAACTTAAATTATAACTGGAGCGAAAATCCTCAAAGCCTAATTTTCAACGTACGTTTTCCGGAAAGTAAAAAACGTCACTCGTTCGACAGTTGCCCGCATGATTGCGCGATTCCGTGCCGAAAAAAAACACGGATTAAGAAGCTTGGACAAAAACCAACCCACGAAAAAAAAGGAAACCAGAATTGTTTTGTCGATTTTTTTTCCATATCAATTAATTTTGGTAGGGTCGTTGCTCAGAGGCATCGTTAAACGTAGCCTCCCTAACAATCTAATTGTAAATGTCACCCAAATACCACTCGTCAGCGGTGACTGATCATCTTTACGCTTTAAAACCGCACTTTCTTTTTTGCTTCTTTAGCCCTTATATACTGTATTGAGGTTTCATTCATAATCTAACATTAAAAAAAGTTCTTTTAATAGGTAGGCCTATTAAGAAAAAAAAAGTAAATGAATTTATTGCGGTGGGTTTGCACTACATCAGCTCTCATTTATCGTATTCCTTTATTTTAAAACGTGTAGTATTCTTTGGAACGAAATGGCGCAATTTCATGTACGCAAAATACAAAGTAATGCTAGGTACACAAAATAAAAAGTTCCCGAAGTGAGAATAAATAAGAGCCGGTGTGGAACCAGCCAGGGAAATAGCCAATTTGGATTCTGATTTTGTCTGAAAATCTGAAATATATGTATATATTTTGTATTATTCCCCCGCCCCCTCTTAGACTGAATCTTTGGTTAAGCGGGGGCGGGTGTATAATTATCTGCAATTAACGCCAAACTATGTCTAAAAAACGCGGTGGACGTAGTGTAAAATTGGGTCGATTTTTACGAGCAACAATTACAAACTAATCGTCCCACAGCATTATAGACAACTCGTTTAGAACTCGTTGCTCAATCCAGCAGTATCAGCATCCTCTGTGAATAGGTTTGAACGATCGTTGTCGAATTGGTCGACTTATCATTTTTAAATAAGTCTTAGCACTACTGTATATGCACATTAATTAATACACTTATCTCCTACGTGTCTGAGCTGATCTAAG
>JAHWFP010111191.1:19062-39767 GCA_023313725.1 Lithobius niger
AAACGAAGAAAAAATAAACGGCTGTGAGGCGAGTGGACAATGGCGTGCACAGGAGGGGGGCGAAAGGGGGAGGTGTGCATTGCCCCTGCCCTTTTTATAAAATGCTTTTTTTGTAAAAAAGAAAAAAAAGCTAGTTTGTGCCGACCATTTACTGGCGGCGGTGAGAGAGAAAGGGATTAAAAGCCTAAGCTGGGCTTTTAAAAAGGACTAAATAAAGGTGCCCAATTGAGAAAACGTTTACAATGCTAAAAGTTGGCCCTGCTGTGCACGCTACTGCGAATGTATACCCGTTTCGCCAAATTTCAATCAGTTTCTTAATTTTCAACGAAAGGGGAATTCCCGTTTCGTTGAAATTTTTTTTTCAAAATTGCCTGCCCCAGTCGCGCTGCTGCGCTCGCTGTGGCTATGCATACAACCTCAGAAAATGCAACTAATCACGAATTCCTTAAAAGTATAGTAATGCTTCTTGTAACTTCTCTAACGTTATATTTTTGAAGAATATTTGGATTAGACGAAACGGGATTCAGCGAAACGGGATTCTGCATTTCCATCTAATTCCGTTTCGTCTAATCAAAATATTCTTCAAAAATATAAAATATTTTTTATATAAAAATATGAAACACCCGTCATTTCTGAATGCTGCGACAGGTGTGTACCTTCTTACCGCAGTTTCATTTCAGCTTAAATTTGTGTAGAGAAATCCTTACTCTTCAAGAAATTTGAGTTTATGTGAAGGGGGAATATTTTCATGAAAAGAACTATTCTGGCGACATACCTACACCCCCTCCCGCTGCCGACCCTACTATTCGATCCTCCTATTGAAAAACGATGACATTTTAAAACCTTGAAACATATTTTAAAACCTTGGTATGCTATTTTATTAGTGGTCCTCCCTGGACTCGTACATTTCCATTTTGCTCTTTATCTGGAGCAAATAAACATTTTTATTTATTATTTATTTATTATTCCTTTACACGGAAAAATTGAGAAGAATTTCCTATACATAGACAAGCAAAACTAACTAACAAGTCAGACATCGACTTGGTCATGGTTCCGCGGACATGTCACTGCTTCATGTACTGTGGCCAAACCTCTCATAACTTTACATCTGAAAATCAAACAAACAATTAACCGTTTGTCCAGTTAAATTGATGTGTTTTTGAGGAAGTGACTCTGCCACAAATTGGAGGCGATTTAATTAGACTATTTACGCCACGCAAGGAACATTTGATGGACACAGGGAAGTCTATTCCTAGTGACCAAGCGTCTTCTGAAACCCATTGTCTTAAAGTTGAATTACAAAAAGAGAAGAAGAAAAATACACATTTCACGGCCAAGTGGCTCTTGTTGGCAAATTCGAGAGAACAAAGCTTCTTCACGAAGAGTTTATTGCAAAAGGAGAGGGAAGGGGGGGGGGGACCCATGAACTGGGCCAGCCACTTAGCGGTGACGTCACCTGGCCACGCCCATGCCGGCTTCTGGGAAAGGATGGCCTACCTACTCGTGACCTCAACAATTAATATCAAGTGGAGAGGGCAAGCACTGCTCGTTAGACACAACAGAGAGGCCACCTCCTGGGGGAATTATTAGTGCTTAACCATGATTTGGTTTGCACTCCCATACCAAATCCATCAAAGTTGTTATAGACTCCACAGAGAGGCCACCTTGTAGAGGAATTACAGGTGCTTAACCAAACGCGACAGACGGGCCACCTTATGGGCGATGCAGGTGCTTAACCATGATTTGGTTTACGCGGACATACAAAATCCATCAAACTCTTTACACACAACAGAGCGAGCACCTTATGAGGGAAACCATCAAATCCATCAAACGCTTTGAACACAACAGAGAGGGGGCCACCTTGTGGGATAATTATAGGTGCTTAACCATGATTTAGTTTGTGATGGCAAGCCTGGCGTACCAAATCCACCAAACTCTTTAGACACAAAAACAGACACCTTGTGTGTGTGTGGGTGGGGGGTTACATGTGTTTTTACCGTGATTTGGTTTACACTCGCATGCCAGTCCATCAAAACCAAGTTAAAAAGTAGCTGTATTCTTGTGGTTTTTTTTTTTTTTTTTTTTGTTAACATACCATACTCATTTTAACTGCAAGTTGTTTCGGATTGTGCAACTTTACTATTCGAAAAGCCCAAGATATCTTGACTTTCCACAAAAAGTTATACATCTATATTTTACAGTATGTGAAGCATAGAATTAATTATTCTTCACCATTTTTCTCTTTTAGTTGTACATTGGTCACCTTATGGCCAACGAAGGATTAAGCAAAGCTATGATATCACCGTACTTACTTGATCGTGCACGAACTCCACAATCTGGAATTTTTAAAAAGAGAAAGTAAAGGGCTCCTTCTCACATTGTGTTTAACAAAAATTAATTTGTCACGGTAAAGCGTCCACTACACGATCTGAACTTACTGTGGCTCCACCCCCCTCCACCAAAAATACGATTGAAAACTCTGTACTGTAATACCCTAACAGTGGTTGATTGGTGTAGGACTTTCTTAATCAAGAATTTTGTGGTCTTGTCGAGCAGACTAAGACGCAATTTCAAAACTCGCTGCTACATCCGTGTTCTTGTATTTTTCGAGAAACGTAATACTTTAATTCAGTGACCTGATCTTCCTAGGAACCACGTTTTAGTCTCACATTCTTTTAATGGCCTGGTCTAAGTTGTCGAATGTTCCTTTGACTGAGTCGACCGCCTCTGAAACTTCACAGTCGCCTTTAATTTCAGTCCAACGCAGGACGTAATAATTCTGATTTGGCCTCTGGCTTGGAGGCGGGTCAGCGTTTAAGTGAAAATTGTAGTAAAAAGTACATCATCATTAAGTATGAAGCGAGGGAATCATGGATTTGATGTTTCAGCTGTTTACAGCTTGCGGTTTTTGCTATCATTACTATCCCTAACTATAGGGTTCACGATTCAAGGGGAGCGTCAACATATTGCAAAATTAAAATTACTAGCTATAAGGGAACGAGAAGTTGAAGAAAGTAGCGAGTGCAGAAAAGGGTTAAAAATATATGCTTTGAGACTTTTGTCTTAGCCGGTGAAATGATGGGTTGTAATATATAAAGTATAAGTTGATTACTAACGCCAACACATTACTCAAGTCAACGTACAGGTGTTCATCCAAAATCCTAGTCCAAGTAAAGTTGAATATGATCAGAGAAACTATATACTCCTATATTATTTATAATCAGTTGGCGTAAACAACTCTGACTCAATGTCCTTTACTGTTTGATGGATCACGGATTAGCTTTTAAATCGTAGACAGTGAATTGAAAACAAATTCATGTGCAGCCTACGCTGATGTCACACCATTCACTTCGTCTCGAGCTGGGCACGCACTGAACGTTTCGCGCAACTCAATTCAACTAGGCAGCGCCAGCTGCTTATTTCTGAGCCAAGACACGCGAGCCGCTTGTTTCCAAACAGGCCTGCGGATCCTCGTGTAGGCCTATAAGCTTTGAACCGGCTATACATTATAAAACGTGTGTTTTCATCTGGAGATGCCAAAATCCTACTCTGGGCATACAAGGTCTATGAGCGCCCCCCTACTGCAGTAAGCTAGTCAGGTGTGGTCCCCAAACCTTTTACAGGATATCGACCACGTGGAGTCGGTTCAGCGTCGGGTTACGAAGTCTTTACCGGGATAAAAAATTTAACTTATGAAACCCGCCTACAGCTATTGGACTTAGATTCCTTGGAATTACGACGCTTGAAGGCAAATCTAACCCTAACTTTCAAGATTTTAAGAGGCTTCCTTAACACTGATATCCCTCTCTTCAAATTGTCCACGACGAGACATACATGTGGGCACATATGTAAATTAAACAAACCGGTAGCGCCATTAGAGATGCGTAGGTCATCATTTGCTGTGAGGGTAGTAAACCCATGGAACTCGCTCCCTTCAAAAGTAGCGAGCGGCAGCTACAGCTGGCGATTAACAAAGTCCAGACCTGGGCAGTCAGTAATGGTTTCCGGTTTTCTCCGGACAAGACTGTGTGCATTCACTTTTGCCGCCAACGAACACTGCACCCGGATCCTTGCCTGTACTTGGGGCAGGCGCAGATTCCTGTTGTCCCACAGGCACGTTTCCTGGGTCTGGTGTTCGATTCCAGGTTATCTTGGCTTCCACACTTGCGCCAACTTAAAGACAAGTCTTTGCGGGCACTTAACATCTTGCGGGTTCTGTCGGGCACTTCATGGGGTGCCGATCGCACTGCCATGTTGCGCCTCTACAGAGCCCTTGTCCGCAGCAAACTTGATTCTGCGTGCATGGTGTATGGTTCGGCTAGTGACTCGACTCTCCAGGTGTTGGACACTGTGCATCACAGTGGCCTGCGTGTGGCGACTGGGGCATTTCGAACTTCTCCAGTGGTCAGCCTCTATGCTGAGGCCTCGGAGCCACCTTTGGCCATTCGTCGGCGACAGCTTGCCATTCAGTATGCTGTGCGTTTGCGTGCTGTGCAATCCAGTCCTGCTTGGTCCATGGTTTTTGGGCCAGACTTGCGAGTCGGTAGACGCAGGGTGGGTAAGGGTGATTTCCGCGATAGGCTCCAGCAGTCCTGTCAGGAGATAGCCTTTGAAATGCCCAGCGTCTTGAGGCTTGGGGGGATGCCAGTGGCCCCTTGGCTTGTCCCAAGTGGCATTTTCATTTTCGCTCTGGCGTCCCTCCCGAAGAGTTCCACTCTGCCAGCAAGGTACTTGCAGGAGTTCCGGCGGCTGTATTCTCAGTACGCCGGTTATCAGCGGCTGTTTACTGATGGGTCGAAGTCAGACGCTGGCGTGGCTTGTGCTTGTGTTTGTAAGGAAGTGACGGTTGCCCATCGCCTTCCATCAGGCTATTCTGTGTTTTCTGCAGAGCTCTTGGCTCTCGGTTTGGCGGTGGAATGGATCCTTGGCCTTCAGGGCACGCATTTCATTATCTTTAGTGATTCCATGAGTGCCCTGGAGTCCTTGGCGACTTACAATCCACGGAACCCCTTGACACAACGTGTCCAAGCTTTGCTTTCCCACTTGCCTGGCCAGCGGAAAACCGTGCTTTTCTGCTGGATCCCGGGCCATGTTGGGATAGGTGGAAATGAGCAAGCGGATTCTGCAGCAAAAGGGGCCCTTTCTGGCCCTCTCGGAAGGGATCTCAGCCTTGTTCCCTCGGACGCTTTTCCAACTCTGCGTCTAAGGTTACACGCTTTTTGGCAAGCCTCGTGGGATGGACAGGACGGCAATAAATTACGAGCTATTAAAGGCACTGTTGAGGAATGGCACTCGGCGTGTCGCCGCAGTCGCCGTGAGGAGGTGGTGTTGGCCCGTTTGCGCATTGGTCACACTCGACTTACTCACTGTTTCCTTTTGCGGGGGGTTGACCCTCCTGAATGTTATTGGTGTCGGCGGCCACTTACGGTCCGGCACTTCCTTGTTGATTGTTGCCATCTTGATGGTTTTCGTCGTCGTTTCCATCTTCCGCAGGACATTGTGTGTCAATTGGGCGATAAGTCTGTCCTCCTGTCCGGTGTTTTTCAATTTTTGCAGGAGGTACAGATGTATGACAAGATTTAGGTTAGGGGTTTGAATAATATCTCTGTAATGTGTGGTGCAGTGGCAACCCGGGCCACTGCACTGTGACTGAGGTTGGCGCTAATGACCAAGCTGTCGACGCGCCATTAAGCCTCAATCCCCCCCCACCCTTCAAAAGTGGTAACCGCAAAAAATGTTAACACTTTCCGGCACCTCTTAAATGAGGTAGACCTTAAGTATTTTCTGAAAAGACCAGAATATACATGATCCACTGAGAAAAATAAAATGACAATTAAATCCACTATATTTGCTCTCCATGCTAATGAAAAAATAATTTTAATACAAAGGGAACAGTATAAGTAGCCGACAACCCTGCTGCTTTTATTGCACTTCTTGTGAGTGCCGAACTCCATTTTTTATTTTTACATTAGGTTTAACAAATGGCTTTGGCCTAGCTTTACGGTGCATTATTTTATTGTTGTATACGAAATACTGACAATGATACCTGGCATTGCCCCTCACTTGTCCCTCACGTTTGGCGATGCCATCGGGGACCATTGCGTCCCCCTGGTAGGTCTAACCTTGGTGGTAAGGCATTCGTGATCCCAACCTACTTCCACCAACCCTTCCGCTACAGCCGAGCCATTGTCTTCTTTTTAAACTTTGTAATTTTAATTTTAACGTCGGATGGCAGTTAGTGATCACCAGGTCCTTGCCATTCCGGTTGCATTTGCAACAAACTATTTTTTTTTTTAATAATCATTCTCCCAAGACAAAACACCCTTTTTTAGACTTCAGTCCCACCCTCTACATAATTTTTTTCATATGGGATAAAAACTAAGCTATTCCCCCTCCTGCTATATGGGGTAAACGCAGCTGTTAAGAATTTTTAAGTGACCTAAGCAGCTGCTTGTTTTTTGCCAAACTAGGTATGCCAGCGGATAATCCTCATGTAGGCCTAAAACCATTTGCCAGGGACAAAAGAAACTTTCTTGGACCTCATGCTGCCCCCCTACGTAATCTTTTTCTTGTGGGAAAAGAACTACGCTATTCGCCCCTCCTGCTAAAGGGGGTAATCAAGGCCGCTGAGAATTTTTAACTGTTAAATCCGAAACGGACCAGCACTCAAGTGATGCGCGACAAATTTTATAGTATGATCTCAGTACCACTCTCGAACCAGTTTCGGAGCCTCCTACCTCAGAATTTCTTTCCCGTCGCTAACCGATTTCCCGGATGTTGTGACTTGAAAACCAAGTGTTATAAATTCCCTGTAAGGTGGAAGTTTCTTTCATGCACCAAAGTTCCCTTGTCACGAAATGTCAACCTAATCAGAACAAAACAATTGTGAACGTCATCGTTTCCTAAACAGACAAGGGGGCAAACAAATTTAATTCAGTCGAGTATTAGACCTTGCTCACTTTTTTTCCTCGGTCAAAAATGCTTACGTATTCAGAAAATGTAAAGTTTTACTTGCACTCTCGAACTTTCACTGTCTCAAAACTAAAAAGTAATTTTTTTCTCAAGTTTTAACTGCCCTACTATTGGTTAGACTAGCAGACATTACTTAGGGCTTTTAGCTATTCAAGGAATGCTGTTCTGATGTCTGCTCACGTGCAAATTTGGGGTAAAACACCGTAGACAAAAGCGGGTCTATAGACAATAGCCTCCGACTATTTATTAATGGCATTAAGGCCCAATTCCATTGTGACCAAACCTGCAAAGCATGGATTTAGCACAGCAAACACCATCTGAGCGACATCTGATCAATATAGTCAAGCCGGGCCATGCGAGATCACCTCGCATGCTTCTGTTCAGTCTATAACATTCCAGCTGTTGGGGTCAATTCGCTGAGCTCGCTCTGCCTGCAACCAACCATGAAAAAGAGTCATAACGTTTCAGGCAAGATGGTGACGTGATGATAAACAAGTCGTTGCGTATCCCTTTCACTCAAGTTTAGCTAAATACTTTCATTATAAGACAAATAAAATGAATACACATAGCTGTGTATTTAATAATTTGGGCCATGAAACAACATGCATACCACGCTCTTAATTTGTGATGCGCGTTATTGTTCAAAATAGGTTACACGCCATAGTAGAGTAAAATCACCATTAAAAACAATGCTTCACTTTTCACAAAAGTCGGGAAACTTGCTTTTGTTCTGTAAGAATAATCCACTGATTCTGAAAATGCTCTAGTATGCATTTGAAAGTCTTGCAGTAATTAGCTATGAGCAAAAATATGCTTTTAGTTTAGGCCAATCAGAACCATGCTAGCATACCGTCCAGACAAGTAGCTTGAATGGAATTTAGGGGCGAGATGCAAGAACTAGTCGGGCAGGTCAGCAAGGAGATCAGCATGCTAGTCCATGTAGCATGGGTAGCTCGCTCACAGGTCTTGCGTAATAATGATTTTACACGCAACAATTCGTCTCGGGCTGGGGGCTGGCACGGCCGGACGCGGCAAGCCCTCTTTAGCAGATTCTAGAGGGCTAGCGCGACTTGATTTCAGACGGTTTAATTACAAGCGGCCGTTGTCGGCCTTCTTGTTTTGACAACAACCTTTGGCGAGAATTTTTAACTACAATGAAGCTTTGTTAGCATTTCCAGCAGCGCGGCACGGCGCGCGTTCGAATTTCAGACGGAATAATTAAAGCGTGCCGAGCAGCGCACGGCATGGGACGGCACGGCACGCTAACATTATTCCGTGTGAATTCCGCGGGCGCGGCATGGCACGCAAACATTATTCCGTGTGAAATCACTATAAATGGAGTTGGGGCCTTTAGACCTGAGTCTGATTTGTCACGACCGATTGTTAGGGATTTCATAGAAACCGTCTAAAGTTTCTTAATGCTAGGAATTGATCCTTTACTTTTGACATTTCTGATAATTCTGGGTAGACGAGAATCTCCGTATTTGTGGACGTGTTGAGTGCGTGGGTGTGCTGGGAGAGTATGGTACAAATACGCCCGCACAACCATTTTTACTAATCTTTAGCAATACAAAACTTGGGCAATATCCATATTCACAGTTACCTGTATGGATCAGTTGGCATCAAGGATTTTGAATTTGTTATTATTTTATATTCTGCTGTATTCATCCTTGGGGTTAAAAATATTCTTAGTCTACCTTAGACACTGTGATAACAACTCAAGGCTGTACGCTCCATATTAGTAAACCAGACGTTGGGATTTTTTTTAAATATTGTTACACTTTCTCCCGTGGGAGCCACCGTCCAGGATAGGAAATGATTTTTCCTGCAATATACTTGGAACCAATTTGGACATTAATCTCAACAATCACAATCAAATGCCACAACAATCAAATGTCATAATGGATTCTGTAAGGGTTTTAATTAGGCCTAATTGGTCTTTATTACAGAAACAATACATCTAACCAATTATGAACGAAAGTACACTTATACCATATAATCGTTAATAGATTAATTCAATATTATTCCATAAGAGATTAAATAGGCTCCAGTTGATCAGATAAGATAGGAGCTACACCCTTCCAAACTCGACCAAGGAGTTGCGTTCCGAGTAACCAAACCACCATAATTACTTATTGTAAGAGATAAGGTTGGCATTGCTTTACACTATCTTATCAGAGTAGCTATTAAATGATTCCGAGAACTCCTAATAGCTTTTGCGAAGAGAATCCAATTAAGATAAGATCAGCGCTAATGATCGTTCAGTTCCAACAATAGCAATCAATCATTGTTAAAACGGATACCCGCATGACAGGTTAATTTAGATTGGGACTCTTAATGGAGTGATACTAAGAACTCACTAATGTACTTCCAGAACGAGACAATACTTTGATTGACAGGCACAGCGGTTCCCTAATTAAGTGAAGAGTCCGAACTGTCAACTCTTTAAAATTCTCCGTAAATCCAATCAATCAATAGACAGTGATTGATGTGGCCGCGATAACAATCACATATAAAACGCGACCCAGCAATGCAACAAGACATTCGGGTTCCTTCAGCGCTTCAATATTGTTAAAATCGTGCACGTCGGTCAACATTCCTGAAGGCCGTTCCAGAGTACGGACATGGTACTTAGAGCCGTCCAAGCGACAGAACGCTGACTGCAGCGTTAGGCTAATACACCGCTCGTGTATTAGCCACATCCAAGTTTTATAGAGCTAAGTATTCATAGCATAGCTTCGGCTATTATAGTTATTATTATTAGTGTTTATGCAGTGATTATTACTATAATTATGATTAATACAAGCGCACTTTAGTTAATCAACGCCGGTCAAATTTAACTTAACAGTTAGGATAATTATTCCAACAATAAGTAATCTACCGTAATGCTAATCGCTACGCCTCACGTCGATTAATTATAATCACGTTGATCGTTCATTTATCTCTCATGTAGCATTAATAGATCAGTGTAGTTCATATTTTGTAAAGAGAGAGTGTTGATTAAACGCCCAGGTTAACGTTACCTTGTTCATTATTTACGCCTACCCTTGGCAGTGTCAGATATACATGTTTAGAGTACTGATTGAATGCAACTAGCTATCCTGACAATAATGTTCTCTCTGGTCAAATGGTCACCGGAAAAGAACATTACAATTCAACCAATCTGCAGGGATTTGCAGTGGAGGCCCACTCAACCGCCCTGGATAAATGTAAGCAGTACAGTTTCTTCAATTGAATTTCACTTTTCACTATTAACAAGTTCAAGAACCTTATTTCATTCATTTTATGACGAGTGACCAACCAGTGCAATGAACCATAGTAGTGGGTGGCACAAGAACATTTCAGTAATTCGCCAGTTGCACATAAAGGATCATCGTAGGGGGCACATGAGTACAAGTGTGTGTTACCGCCGAGCGCAGAGGAGCAGCAGCTATGAATCTGTGCTTCATGATAGACACTGGGATTAGCATGAGAAATTTATCGGGCTCTCGCAGTGCTTCTCTCGGTGAAATATTTCAGCATATTGGACTTACGTGGTGGATTGCTGCAAATTGTGTAGAAAAAGACATCCGGATATCATCCGCTTCGTGGCTTTGGAGGCCAATTCCGTTTTAAGGTCCTACCGTTTGGACTAAATAACTCGCCTGCAAGTTTTATTAAAATGTTCGATCTTGCTCTCGGCAATTTACTTTATGATTGTTGTGTTGCATACATCGATGACATAATTATATCCAGCAACAGCTACGATGAACATCTGAAACATTTCTTTGCGTTGCTGTGCAGATTAGGAGATGTCAGGCTGACTGTTAATGTGAAAAAAGTCCAGCATTTGCATGTACATCGGATGGAAAGTGACGGCACATAATTTTGGTTTTCAGATTCATTGTGGGTATGCAAGATATGTTATGTACCCTGTGTGATATTTTCATTTCTGTACATAGGTTATGTATCTGGTTATCAAAGTGTTCCGTGAATTGTACGCAGTTATTAGGAAGGTGATTTGGTTTCACTGGAAACTAGTGAGTTTACTTGGTAGTAGTGAAAGCTTAGATTGTGTGATGATGTTGCACTTTCTGTTTGGCATACTATTTTAGGAAATATGGATGCAAACCTATTTACGTTGCCGTTTGGACTTATATGTCAGACTGCCTAAGCGGGGAATCGAACCCAGGACCTTTGAAATCAAAGGCCAAAGTACTACCGTTGAGCCAAACTGACACGGCCATACTGACAGGCCGTGTGAGTATGACTCAGCGGTACAACCTTGGCCTTTGATTTCAAAGGTCCTGGGTTCGATTCCCCGCTGAGGCAGTCTGACATATAAGTCCAAAAGGCAACGTAAATAGGTTTGTATCCGTATTTCTTAAACCAATCTCGAGCCCTTTGGCTTTCCGTCCCGTATGGCATACTATTTAGCAGATGTTGGCCAGTAAGCTATACAACTTTTTAAAGGCCCATTACTTTACTAATGGTAAAGTAAGCCACATCGACGGGCTACTAACAATTTTTTTTAATTTTAATCATTGTACGCAGGGTAACATCATACTAACCTGTGTCTGTCTTTTGTTAGTGTCTTACGTACTGCATTGGTATCCTATATTCATAATGCATGATAGACATAAGTTATATAGGTTGCAACAAATATTATTATTATTATTATTATTATTATTATTATTATTATTATTATTAAATAATTAAACCAATTTGGGTATAGGAAAGGTACTGGTACAATTGATGCACTAATAGCAATTAACAATAATATTAATAGGGCATTGAATGAAGGCAAATTTGCTGGAGCAATTTTAATTGATCTAACAAAAGCATTTGACACTTTGGAAAAGGACATACTTTTGGAAAAAATCTATAATATAGGTATTAGAGGGAAAATGGTTAATATTTTGAACAGCTATTTAACGGGAAGGAAATATAGTGTTAAAATTGGAAATGACACGAGCTGCTGGCAAAATATTACTTACGGTGTCCCACAGGGTTCTGTGTTGGGTCCTATGCTTTTTTTAATATATATCAATGATATTTCACACAGCATCCTAAATACAACTTTGACATTATATGCAGACGATGTCTTTTTACTCTCTATCAACGTTGATCAAAATACCATGATTAAAAATTTACAAAATGATTTTAATAAATTGGTGTTATATTTCAGAGAAAATGACTTAATTCTAAATAGCGAAAAGACATGCTATTTGCCAATAACCACATCACATATGTACATGAAAAATGATACAATAAAATTTTGCAAGGATAACTGTCTAGAGAATAAAAAAACATGCAAATGTAAAAATCTTACAAAGGTTAAAAATATCAGGTACCTTGGACTAGAAGTAGATAATGATAATAATTGGAAATTTTATCAACACATACAAAACCTTATGATCATGATTAGGAAAACTATTCCGACGCTTTATAAAGTAAAGGGGCTGTTAGATATTAAAAATAAAAAAAGTATTTTTGAAGCACTGATAATGTCTAAAATTAAATATGGACTGATTATTTATGGCACTACAACTAACAGTTATATGATTCAGTTACAATCATTAGTGAATAAAGCAATAAAAGTTTTATTTAAAAATGAAAAATTAAAAAATGCCAAAGAAATATATAGCTACTATAATATGTTAAATATTGATAAAACATTAAAATGGATATATATAACAAAATATTATCATTGTGAAGAATTTAAAATTAAACTTAAAAGAAGTGTGAGAAATGATAATAATTGGTTGGAATTACCGCGTTGGAGAAATAACTATGGAAAGAGGGGAATAAATTATGTTTTACCAAATATATTGAATGATTTACCGGCTGGCTTAAGAAATTTAACTAACAAAAAGGAAGTAAAGAAAAAGGTTAAGGAGTGGTTAATTAAAGTTGACTAAATTTGCTTATCATGAAAATGAAAGTAGAATACTAAACATTGATGCGAGCTAAAAAAATTTCTACTAATCTTTATTTTATTGTACTATTTGTATTATTCTTATTTACACTATATGAAATTATATTAATTGTAAGAAAAAAAAAAATTAATTTATTGTATTATGTTGCCATTGTATTATGTTAACATTGCTTTGCACATACAAATTCGTATGAATTTCGTGCCTGTACGGAACATCTTGTACTTGAATAAAGCAGATTATTATTATTATTATTATTATTATTATTATTATTATTATTATTATTATTATTATTATTATTATTATTATATTTGTTTTGTTGTTGTGTCAACATATTATTAAGGGAGCCTAGTTGGCATATGTACTGATTATACATATTGCAGAACTTCTATTAATGTGCACATGTATGTATAGCTAAATTCAGGACAGGTAAAGACTGAGATAATTAATTTTATTATCTGATTGCATGTTGTTCTGAAATGGCATAATTTGCATGGTTGAAAGAGATAGATGTGATACTACCTATTGGCTAATTTTAAACAGGAGTTACCAATCGCATAAAATTAAGATTGATTAAATTGCATGGTATGTTGATTTTATTATTCAAGTTTGCATGCTGAAGTCATAAGTCAACTATTAACAGCCATGGCAATGCCACGGCCCTTCGACTAGAAATTGACTAAAAGCTTCATACATTTAAGGAAATCATCTTTAAATAGCTTGTTTGCTCCATCACAGAAAAGTCGGCATTCATGTGATCATTTGAAACATTAATTATAACTAATTAATTATAATTATTGAATTAATTTGACAGCCCAGGACATTTAATATACTATTTATGGTACTTACCTGTAACTTTAGGAGTGCAATTCCCCTTTGCGTTACATGAGTGTTAATGATGAACTGCATGATATTGTTGTGCTTGTATTTATAATATTTTGTGGGGTTTTGTCTCTTATTTGTTTATTGATAGGGTTAATAATTGTGTGATGCGTGATGTATACTTACCTGGTTTATTAATTTGCAGTAGTACCATTTGCATGTATTTGTAGTTATTCAGGCAACATGATTATTGGATTATTTCATATTGTGTTGGACTTCGTAAACCTGAAACATGATACTTACCTGTACAGCAAATTTGCATGGTAACTCACATTTGTTGTATCATCCAACACACTTGATCATGGTTCTTTTAATAAATATTTTAGTTTATAACCCAGAGATGCAGAGGGATGTGGTGTGGGTAAGTTGTGTAAGTTGCACACTTTGATGAATGGGAGATTGGGACTTATGTCGAAATAAGTAATTTTAATGTAACTTTTTGGGAGGGAGAATGTGTAACGGCCCTGCTCCTAAGCATTATTTCACGGCTTTTAGCTGTTCAGAAATGCAATGTGATCACTGCTCGCATGTAAATTCTGGTAAAAACACCATGGACAAAAGAAGGATCTATACACAATAGCCTCTGAGTCTTGACCAATGGCATTAGACGGGCGGGAGGCTGACTCACCACGACCAGTTTTTCATGATTTCTTGGAAACCGTCTAAAGTTTCTTAGTACTAGGAATTGGTCCTTTATTTTCAGCATTTTTTTTTAATTCTGGATAGGCACAGAATGCTCAGTATTTGTGTGCGTTTCGAATGTGTGAGTGTGCTGGGGCGTATGGTATATATATAAATTAATAAAGCATACGCAGCTTTCATTAACTCCTGGTTTTATTTAATATTGTCACAATGTAAGGTTTTAAGACAATGCATATGCCTTCGTTAGGCAAGCTAAAGGGCTGCTAAAACATTAGTCAGTCTAAAAACCAGAAAGCAGTAAGAAAACCATCATAGGATAGATTGGCAATTTCGGTACAGAAACCAATCTATGGAAGTCAAAGCCTACCACTTACCTAAAGCAGACTTGGTGTACCCAGGAATTTTGTTTGGGGTCCGGAGTGATTTGAGTTCAAAATGGAATCCAAGAATTTAGGTAAGGGATCTGGGGTCTAAGGCAGGCTTTCAAGGTCCCAAAGCGCTGTAAAGCAACTCATCTTTAACAATTTTAAAACCTTTGTGACGTTAAAGAAGCCATTTTGAGAATTTTCAGTCAGATTTTTTTTTTAGTAATTTTTTCAGTCTTGCTTCATGTAAACAAAAGGTAGCAGTTCAGGTTTGTACCTTACTAAATGTTTTGAAGGAGACAAGTTTGGTAAGGGGACAAATTTAATACTTTCCTGACTAGGCCAAGAAGCCGAGTTTAGAAAAGGGCAGGAAACCCAGGGATTTGAATTTGGTAGGGACCAAGAGAATATCCAGACTAGGCCTGAGTAGATCCCATGGTTACTGAAGGAGCTGGATAGCCTCTCACAATACCGTAACCAGCTAGTTTGGCCAAGATTTTGCTCAGGTACCCTTTTTAGTTTCTGGTCAGATCAGCATCTTCAGACTGAAAGTTTATGACATAGATTTGCTTAGATATTTTTTCATGCATTCGTTAAGAGTTCACAGTTTCTTTATTAATTCGCAGTGGTTAGTAATCATGTCATAACATAAGTAACTTATGATGTGATTGTGTTACTAACGCCATGTATAAACAGCAAATAAACGTAATTTGAGCCAAAAATGAACCCTATGCAACTTTTATATCACCAATCTTTGTTTCATTACATAAAGTGTGTATCAACAGAATGTTGTCGTTGATGGAAAAAAGCTAGATTACATGAAAAGCTGTAGACTAGAAATAAGCTGGAATAGATTCAATTAAATATACTTGCTTTTAAGTGGGTTCTCCTGTGTAGCTTAGGTTTATGACTTTATGCCAAACGTATGAGCTCTTTCGTATCAACGATAACTTGTACAGAATGCCACCAAGCATAAGGGAAAATAATTAAGCCCAGCATGCACTGCAAACCTTGTGAAGTGGTCCCAGTGAACCCAGAACAATGTGAGCAAGCACATCCGAGTGGTCAGAGTGGTTGGTGGCTGGTCAAGTGAACACCAGATCGAATCTCATGGTAGACTATAAAAAAAATGGTCTGAAATTCGGATGATGATGATGATGGGAAAAAGAGTAAATGTTGCAGATGCTGTGCCATTTTTTTTGTGAGCATGGCTTTCTACTTTCAGTCAAATCGATGTTAATGTTACAAAACGTATATTTTCTTCTGCACTAAAATAGTGGAAAGGATTATCTTAGCTTCTAATGACAGGATATTAATGTCTGTTTGTTTTATTTTCTTCAGGCCTCTTCAGTACATTCACTTCATCAAGTTCCAGCCCCAACTGTCCAGGAGAATGCAGGCATGCTCTGTCCGCCATCTTCTGCAACAATGTCATCGAAGAAGTGGACTGCGGTGGACCTCAGCTTCGATGTTGCACTCCATCACCAACGCCTACAATTCCAGCCGAAGACAACATAAGACCTCAACCCATTATGACGCCACTGACCACCAATTCCCCTGAACCAGTTACGTTACGGCCCTTTTCTGTTGGCAATGCGCTAACAGTCCACGAAGAACCACCCCTACCACCTCCGCAACAATCACTTCCTTCCGCAGAAGCTCAGCATCAATCGACGTGTGCGGGAATGTGTGTGCCCTTACTCATAGCCGCCTTCTGTTCTAAAATTGAGGAAGAGGCCATCTGTGAAGGAAGCCAGCGTTGTTGTACGACCGGCGATGCCACATCATCCATCCCATCGTCTTCCAACTTCCTTACTCCTGCCACTGCCCCCGCTCCACCAACGACGCGTGTGATGCTGATCAGAGCAACGACTTCGAGGTGAGTTGAAGAACAACACCATGAAGTCTAATAAATGAGTAAACCTAAATCTAACAATGACAACCCTTGTACAAAGTTATGAACTGGGATGAGTCTGACATCAGTAAACAACCCACATTAGTCACGAACACGGGTCCCCGATTTTCGTAATTGTTATGCTGACCATCTCTGATCCAGACTTCTCTCAGGCCGCACGTATCATTTAGTCATTCATTGGTCAAAAGTTGGCTTTGTGCATATTGGTTTATTTTTCATTTTCTATGATTTATAATGACTTTTCTTGCTAGAATACACAAGGGCTTGAAAATAATGTAAAGTTTTTCGGTTCTTAGCGTGTTAAGATTTCCTAGTCCAGTCACACCTTTCCTTTTATCACCAGCGGTCATTTCCCATTGATGGTGTGCAACACAATTGGTGGTTTGCACTCATACAACACTAAATAATACAGCCTGAAGACTAGTTAAAGAAATGTACTGACCAAGGTATCTGGTTTCTTCACCGGACCAGCGTTATAACACAAAAATATGACGTATTTGTTTTTGTTAATGCCTTATAGTATTTGTTAATTTTATGATACTCGTTTATGCAAAAATTCTAGCATTTACCTCAAATCCTGCCTCATAGATAACCAAGTGTGTTATTGCAGTGAAAACTTTATTTAGAATTGGACTGTGAGAGCACAATGAATCAATAATAATATTTTTTTTTCTGTACAGGGCTCGAATTGTCTTAGAAAAATTGCATGGCAGAAATGCGATACAAAATACAAATTTGTATAGCAGTCACGAAAAAATGATTAGCAACTTTTGAAGAATAATTTATTTAGTAAAAAAAACAATATAAAAAGTTTACTTAATTTGAAACAATGGCCATTTTTGTTTCACTTTTACTTCGCTACACGCACGGATGCTTGGTCAAGACTTTGGCATCCAATGCACGTTAAGACTATTCTAACCCGTGTTTGAAATGAAAGCGCCACCAACTGAATACAGAAGGTGATGGTAGGACCAATGATTTCCTATAATGCATGTGCGATGCTTGGCCAGCCTATAAAGTAGGAGGGATTAGCATCTCCGTGTCAGTCAACACGATCATGACTATGCTGTTATGTTGTCTCGTCTAATACAGTTGCGTCGCTAAACTGCGATGCATTATCTAATTTTGCATCGCTAAAGTTTAAATTTGTGGTGCAAATTGCGATGCGATACCGCTCATTTCGAGCCCTGCTGTAGCAAATTTGATTGTGCCTATTAGTCGTTGCTTCACTGTTAGCATACCACAGTTATCTGTATTAGACATAGAGCATAAACATACAAAAACAATAAACCTCTGGTGACACATATCTCACTAGACAGAAGCCTATGTTTTCAGAAGAAGACAGAACAAGATTCAAAACAAAGTCATAAGGCGTGCAACCTGTGTTCAACTAGACATTAAAAAATTGTCTCATCTGATTTTACAATACTGTTTAACTGTTAACTCTTATCAACACTATACAACAACAGTTAATGTTTAGGCTGCTCAGTGACTTTTTATTTAGTGGTTGCAATCAAGTATATTCTCAACCCTCAGCTAACCCGTAACCGCCTAGATATGAACGTACGCCTTCAACGTATAACAGCGAAAAACTAAGTCCCGGCGCGAGCTTTGTGAGGGGGTCCCGGGGACCCCGAGCAAAGCGGGCAATCACAGCCCAGTGGTCAGCGTCGTCGGCTCCAAACCAAGAGAATGCCGGTTTGGATCCGAGAACCGATCCTAGTCCCATATGGACTCTAAAAAAAAGGGTCTGAAAGTTTTTTCAGGCGGTTTTGGGTTAAAATACAAAGTATAAACAAGGGTGTTGACACTTCAGTTCAACTTTAGCCGGTGAAAGTCAGCATGTTGGGTACCACAAAATACAATTTTATTTAGTTCCAAACTACCATGACATTAGCCTTTCAACTGATTTTGAGTATCGGACTCAAGTTTTCTGTGTTACTCACTGCTGCCTTACGTTATTGATTTTTTTTTTATAAATAATAAACTTATAAAATGACTTGTCGTTATGTCTTTTGACAGGTGGACGACTCCGTCACTCCCAGAACCAACCACCACCACCACTACTCCCATGCCTGTTCCAGTGGATTTAGCATCGGATTCGGAACGAATAAATGAAGATGGAAGTTCTTGTGATGGATCATGTGTGGCAGGTTTTCTTAGTCTCTTGTGTGATGACATTGATCCTCATGGTGGTTGTCCGGGCAGTCAGAGGTGTTGTGTAGTACGTAGACTGACGACAACACAACCTCCTCCAATATCAAACTGCCCAGGCTACTGCATGCCAACGTTGTTAAGTGGTATGTGTAACAAACCAGCTCGCCTGGTACCAGTGACTCTAGACTGCAGTGAAAGTACTATTTGCTGTGATACTCAGAACTCCAGTCCCCGCCCAGCGGAAACAACTGTTCCGACACGTCCCAACGAGTTCCCTCTCTTCCCTCTACTTATGACTGCTGCACAGTCTATGATGGGACAGCATTCATCACCTCCGTCACCACCACCACCTCCACCACCCCCTGTGACATTTAACCCCCGACCTTCACCTCCAATGCCCAATCCTGACCGTTTTGCAAACGAAGGTCCTCCATGTCCAGTAGCCTGTATTGCATCATTCTTGGCACTTACATGTTTTGGAACTAGTGTGCTTCTAGATATGGCCACATGTCCCAAAGAAAATATGGTGTGCTGTGCACCAACATCAATGCTTCAGCGACACCCGCCACCACCAGGTAGTCCTCATATGGCGATTGGCGTCAGAAATAGCACACCACCAGTTGTTTTCACTACTACTCTTCCACCACCACCTCCACCACCAGGTACTACATATGATTCTTACATGTTCTGACCATTAACAGGAACCATTAGTATTTTAGTCATTATCTACCATGATTTAAAACAGTTGATAAGTAAGTACTTTATTTCATTATGACAAAAACGTATAAATTTCGCTGCTGCTTTCAACTGGTAAATATCAGACACATTTGTTTTTTTCAGACTTAATATAAAGTTTGTCTACAACTTTTAATGATCGTATGACCATTTTTTCCGCAAGGTTCACTGTATAATTTACAATTTCCTTCTCTGTAAGAAGATTGCCTAAGTAAAAAAAAAACGAAAAAACATTTGTTTCTCTAGCAGCAAATATACTCCCCAATGTTTCGATTAATTGGAAAAAGAATGAAAACATAAGAATTTCTTTGAGTAATACGAAATGAGGAAGAATCAAGTGGAAAAAAATTTCTGAAAAATTCACAAAGAGGTCAGCTCTTTTGATTTCCCTTAGCAAAGTCAAAAGGCTATTTGTTTGTTTTAAATTTTTTTCCAATTTGTTTGTTTGTAATTAGTAATTACTATTGTTTCTGGACTTTGCTTTTAAGAATTGCCTTTAGGCAACAGCTATAAAAATAAGAAAGTAGACCGCATCGTTTAGATTTGCTCAGCAAGCTTACTGAGTACTATCACTAAATGCTCTTTTATTACTCAAATTTGAATAACGTATCAAGACACCTACCAAGCTGCACTTTTCTATTCTTACTTTAACCAATTTTATTTCTGTCTGTTGTAGTTATGCCTCTTCCTGCTGTAACAATAATGGCACCAAAGAAATTTACTTGTGGGGTTAAAAGGAACCAACGGATGGAAACCCCAAGAATCATGGGTGGCCAAGACTCGGGCCCAGGAGAATACTGTTGGCAGGTAAATGCTTAGCGATTTTGCGTTTCTAGTGTTCATGTTTTCTGTCTGCATGACTCAGTGATTCGTATTTGTTTTGCTTTTTTAGGTTGCACTTATAAATGCTAACAACCAATATCTTTGTGGTGGTGCTCTCATAGGTACACAATGGGTATTGACAGCAGCCCACTGCGTTACAAAGTAAGTCAGCAAAAAAGTCATGCCAGTATCAGCTCTGCCTCATCATTAGTTCTATTGAATTGGTTTTTTTTATGGCTTTTATTGTCTTGAATGTTGAAACTCGGAAGCAAATATTTTAATCACTAGACCTATTTGTTA
>JAHWFP010111192.1:0-20906 GCA_023313725.1 Lithobius niger
TAATTTCACGGAAACTGATTGGTATCTCTGGCAGCTAATTTATTTTAATTTAATTTTTATTTTTTTTTAAATACGAAAACCCCTCCGTGTGGTTCTTTGAGCTAGTTCGTTACTGCATAGCAATGTTGGCAATGTATAGCAGGTTATTATTTTTTTTTTAATCGTAAATGGAATTTGAACAGTAAGTATGGAGAGATAATGCAATGTCGTGTTTACATACATGCCAAATGTAGCCCTTTATGGACCAAAGGGCCCTAAACGTGAAAGTACTTTATCCGTCTTCACATAACGTTAATGGACGAAATAGATTTGGGCGAAAAAAATCAAGTTTTTAAAACCTTTTTATAATTTTTTTAAATTGCTATAAACAATTAAGGTACGAATTAAAATTTTATTTTATATCACATCAATTTCAAGTCTAATCATCTACCCAATTAGGCCCCTATTACTTTTGAAAAGCAACCGGGCTATGAGGCTGTAAACTGGCATCGAATGTCGATCTGATTTTGGATAGACACCCTATTATGGTACTCAGATATGTAACTCTTTAGCAACATCATTTAAGCTGAGATTCCACTCTGTAACTGTTCATCCATCGGCTGGCTGCGCGGTCAGTTCTCTGTGACTGTTTACCTCACCAGCTGGTCTAAATAAATACAGATGCAAACCTCTTTCTGTTTCCTTTTGGACTTAACCTGATTGACCCGTTATCGATTTATCTACCCAAACTGTTTATTCCCATCAGCTAGGTTTATTCTCCGCATATCTTCAGCCATATCTTTGGCGTTAGCCTACCTTTTTCTTTTCGTAGCTCTGCAGCTTCATGCGTTTACGCTCTGTATTGTATCCCCTATCATTCTACCCCCCCCCCCCAACACTTTTTCTGCTCTTCATTGTTTCTTAGCTATTCTGTCTTTGTATCGCCTATCATCGCACCTATGGCCTCCATCCCCTCTCCCAAGGGTTCTGATGGTGATTTATTTCGTAGCTCATCCATCATTCCTATCTTGGTATAAATAAGACTGGAATAGTTTAGGTATGGAGGCAAACAACTTACATGTTGACATATACTTCCTAGACTTCCTCTATATGTCTGATCGGGTGGGTCTAGCTTCGATCAGTCCCTAATTACAGACACCAGATATCGTTCCAGTAGGTCATGGCCGTCAAATTTATATGCACATTAATTTATTCCCTTTAAGATAAGGCAAAAATAGTTCACATGATGGGTGGTATCAAGGCCTTACTATCTCCCCAAACGCCACCTAAGTTGAACTATTAGGCCGTCAAAACTCTGAACAGTCGTCTTTTAAAACAACAGGTGAAAAATGTCTTTTTTGGTAAATTAAGGAGGAATTGAGTTTGGATTGCTCACCTGGAGGGGAGCAGGTGGCTGGGAGCCTTGACGTTCATTCTAGCCTGGGGGGAAGAAAAATGTTTTTGGTAGAAGGACCTTGGAAATTTTTAATTTGACGTGGTAAGAAAGTCAGGAGAGTAATTGAGACCACACAAAAGTGTTCAAATTTGGAATAGGCCGACCCAGTAGCTGAGCGGTGACTTCAGCCTTTGGTGCCAAAGGTCGAAGGTTCGTTTCCCCATCAGGCAGCCCGACATTCAACTAAGTCCAAAAGGCAAAGAATGAACACGAAGATAGCGTTGCAAAGCATTATTTCTGGCTGTTTTACCACTTTTTGAGGCACTGTAACAGTAAATGTATGGGAAAAACAAGATAGGCCCCAACACTGATCCTTGAGGCACACCCAGTCAAGTGCGATTTTGTTATCAGATGAAAATAGCGTTGCAAAGCATAATTTCTGGCTGTTTCATGCCTTTTTAAGGCATTGTAACTGTAAATGTATGGGAAAAACAAGATAGGCCCCAATACTGATCCGTGTGGTACACCCAGCCAAGTGCGAGTTTGTTATCAGTTCGGCAGTACATGTGCTTCGGTTACTACGATAATTTTCTGCCAAAAATAACAAACGAGAAATATGTTGCATGAGACACAAGTTATTTCGACTGCTCCCGGTGTGAAATTAGATTACCGCTGATAAAAATTAATCGTAAAATGCAAAGCACGCCACATATTAGAAACCTTCAGAAACTCTCGTGGGGGCTTGCCGAAATCATCGTACAACTCCACGCCCGATATCGTTAAACCAAACGTGTGCGTGGATTCCTGTAGTCAATAACTACATGCTGGTTACGACCTGCTCGCAACGCGTGTTGCCCCATAAAAAGCCGCTGCATATTATTGGCTCGTAGCAGTAAATAACGAGCGTTTGGAGCAAACAGAACGAAGAATAAAACAGAACGAGCGAACGAAAGCGATGGGTTTGTTAGGGACTGGTGTCTTGCAGGGTTACCTACCGGTTATTAATAACAAGCCTCAGTGCAGACGTCATCACACGTTAGCAATCACAACACCTCTAACCCCCCAACCCCACACCCCCTCAATGTTAAACGAACAACCATAATATGTGAGGTGTTGGGGGCAGGCGGCGGTGGCGGCGGCGAGCGGGCCTGCCCTCGCCTAAACCATAGATATATTGCTGAGGGGGCGATCCATAAAAGGTTTTATTGATTTCGAATTGGCACTTAGGGGCCGTTGACTGAACATTTATTGCCTAAGCATGACTACAATAAAACGCACTCGTTTTATCGATGATAATAACAATAATAATACGTACCTATCGCCTTGCATTTTTCTTCTTTCGCTACGCGGATCCATTGTTATTTTGAGTTGTTGATTTGTCTGACCCAGTTGTCAGTTGCGCTAAGTAGTCAGTCAGCGTAAAAAAACATGGCGGCTGCGAACTCGATGGACCATGCAAGATCACAATACGGTATTTTTCTTAAACAACTAACCCGTGTTGTTTAAGCCTCATGTAATTCGTGTACTTTGTCGGCCGTGTTGGAGTAACTGGTCTTTAGTGACTTTTTAACTTTCACATCCAGCCAGTTGAGCTCCCAAGTGCTTTTTTTTTGTGGGGTGGGGGGAGGGGGGAATCTAAAATTATGTATGAATTGTTTGGGCAAATTTCCATTTATTGCAATTTACAAAATCCTGAAAATTGGCTTTTTAAAGAAAAATGTTTAAAATAGCTGAAAATGACTTTTTTTTTGCAGAGCTCCCAGTGACTTAGCACCCCCCCCCCCCCCCCACCACCCCCCGGCCTTTTAGCTGAATTTTCGGATGCCCCACTGCGTGCAGTAACGACTTACTTTGTTACAATTCTATAGCACGTTTAAAACCGCTAATCTCCCGTAGCGTCCTTCTGATTAGCCTGGGTCCGATAACCATGCTGGTCGGACCTCAGTAAATCTAAGCCGTTACAGTCCAATCTAGGCCGTATATATCGTTGGGGAAACAAATCCAGATATTAGTTGGTATTGCTTTATATCAAATCCATATTAGTCATGAGTTGTATTAGTAGTTAACTGTGCAGTTTGTTTAGCAAACTTATTAAGATTAAGTTTGCAGTCATGTACGGTACGCTATGTTTAGTTGTACGTCTTTCGTGCACTTCTCTGGGTACGAGGGTGGGGGGATGTGTGGGAGTTGTTGACGGGTGGGGGCGGGGAGCGGCTCCTTTTCGTTCGCGCGGAATCGTTATCCCGATTAAATGAGGCAGCGATAATGAGAACGAAACCATTGGGTGGCTTAGTTCGGCGTTACAAAATGCGGGGACTTAGCGTCCTTCCGCGTTGCGTTTCGTACTGTTTGGAGGAGAATTTTCCACCGGATTTGATTCTAACCATTTTCTCGCCGAATTCTCATTGTGACGCGCCCTGCACCTGCTTTTCGATAAGTTTAGTTTCCCCAAGGCAAACGGAGTCGTTTTAACTGTTGGGGCTCCTCGGGTGGTGGTTCCGGGGGAGGGGGGGGGTGGTTAAAGAGGACTATCAGTTTGGAACTCAACGAACGGTGATACCATCACTTCGAGTTAATTCGGTATCGTTAGACGAACTGACGTTGAGGAGCGAACCGGCCCGTTTTGCAAAAGCTTAACACGTGAACTTTTCGTCTTGTTTAAAAGGATTTATCTCGCTTGGCATTTTGCTTCCGGTTTCTGGAATCGAGCACTTTTTTGATTGCAGTTAGTTGACAGCATGCTATGTATCGTAGTAGGCCTACTTTAAGACGGAAAACAAAGGTGCTGACCTGCCGTTGCTGCCTTTTTACTTACATGTCAGACATATCTAACCAGGCCGAGAAGAAAATTGAACCCCCGAATTTTCCCCCAGACCGTACAGTCATAATGACACGACCTTCATGCTGCCTTTCGAACTTAGATTTGTCAGAATGCCGGATTTGTCAGGGTTGAACTCCTGACTTTTGAGAACCAAAGTTTGAGAAATAACTAACGATTACAAGTCCAGAGAGTCTTGCGAAGTTTACTTTAAATGTGCAAATGGTTACTGCAGCTCATCAAGTATAAACAACTTAGGCAAGATTTAGAAGACAATGAAGCATAAAATCAGTCACTTTTGAACTTTTGGTACAGCTTAAAGGTACATTCCTCCCAACGTCGTTTTTCTCGATCCTTGTCCCACGCTCAGATCTCCCTCCGCGCACGTAACCGTTGCATTGTTTCGTGAGAGTCGGCATAGTAATACAAGTCCAATGAGACAGTAGCTACTATAGTTTGTTCCACATTATGTTTTCAGAAAACTGACTGGATGATGTCACGTTTCGTTGCACTACGAATGCAAAAACTTGTGAATATCTCATTTGTACACTCAACCAAATTACTGTTAGAGTTACCAATTGGATGTTTACGGATTTTTTGCACTCGTTAGTGGAAGAAAACGTGGCGTCATACAGTCAGTTTTCTGAAAGCATAATGTGGAACAAAGTATATCTCAGTTGGCATTGGGTTAGGCCTAGCAAACGGAACAGCATCAACACAAAAATTGTGTCATCACAAACCGGAAAGATTTTCGTATTTTAACATCACACTCTATAATTTTTTAGAGTAGTATCTTATAATCTTTCTTCGGCGATCTATTGGCATAAATAATTTTAATTTTTACAGCATTAGTCTTTCAGATTTTTGATCTTATGGTAATTATTAGCAAACGATTAAAAAATACGCCGTGGTTATTACAAGGTAAATATTGGCAGGATGAGGTTAAATTAGTGCCCAATATTCAACGGAAAATTTCCTTGACGCCACATTTTAAAACAGATTTTTAGCAATGGATTGACTAACGGTAAGTAAATAGACCTTTGGGGCCGTACTTGATGTGGAGGATCAAGAAAATTGGCGTTGGGAGGAATGTACATTTGAGCGTCGATTTAGTAGCCGCCGCCATCTTGAATGCTGTTTGATTCGACTGCGACGAAATGACGTCATCAGTCATTATGCGATGGAAGTTTGCGTGTTCCTCTTATTCTCGTATATTAGTTCTACAACATTTTTTTAGAAACCTCAATTCAGCCAAAATCATGATTCTTCATATTATGTCCGTCAAAATCATGATTCTTCATATGTCCGTTTTAACATTCCGTCATCCGATTAGAAGAGAGCAAAACAGCAATTGGACAGAAAATCGAACCTTTGCATCGAAGATGGTAACGCTACTACGTCTCAAGGTCTTGCTAAAGAATTCATCCTTTCCTTGACTTCTGAAGAGGAAAGACTATGGCTTCTCGCTGCTCCGTTGATAGTCAATTGGAAGTTTGTTGTGCGGGCAGGGCTTTTCCTTCGGAGCGTTGACCTACAGGAAAAGAGGAGGAAAACCGTTTATTTAATTACAGTTCACTTCAATTCCGCCAACAGCTGTCGGCTCAGTTCAATATTGACACCTTCTGTTGCTGTCGAATGCAAACGGATATTCGCTGAATGTTATTTACGTGTGGCATTGCATTAGTGGTATTTTTTTATTGTAATATTTGCATTTTTTTTTTGCATTGACGGGTTGTGGTGGTTAAGCAGCCTATGAAGAAATATGATCTGTTGTTCGTACTTGATATCACTGACAATTGACCACAAGAGTTAGGCCTATTATCAGTGGTAATTTCGCGAGGAGGGGGGAGGGATTGAGGCTTAATGGCGCGTTGACAACTAGGTCATTAGCTCCAACCTCAGTCACAGTGCAGTGGTCCGTGTTGCCACTGCGGCACACGTTACAGAGATATTAAGTAAACTTCAAATATAGATCTTATCATGCACCTGTACCTCCTGCGAAAATTTACAAAAATACGGACAAGTGGGACAGACTCATTCCCAATTGACGTTTTAAGTGTCGTGGCTAATGGAAACGACGATGAACACATCTGCATATACACAACTCCACCCAAAATACTAGGGAAGAGAATTGCACAGAGTTTAAGGCAACGAACTAAATCTTAAAGCATTCCAAATAAATATTAAATTGATATTTAACTCACAGCCTTTTAAAATACAAAACTAATTAAAGCAGAAATAGGTTAAGTGATCGATCAACAGTGTAAGATACAAAACTACAAAATTAATTACTTAATGCGTCACACACCTGTTTACAAGAACCAAGGCCCACCAAGAAGCCTCACATTTCCAGCGCCCGAACGCCGGACAAGACACGTGGAGGGAAGGGAAGTAAAAATCACGACGGTGGTGTGTTCGGCAATGATGGTGAAGATAAAACCCATGAGACAAATGAAAACGTCAAGATCGGATAAAAAAGTCCCAGTCCCGATAGTTTCCAAAAAGTAGGAAATAGGAATGTTTCCAAAAAATATAGGTAATAAAATAAGTGTGTTGGATTCTATGTCCACTGAGATGTAAGCTATTTTACTTTTTCTATAGTGAAAAAGAGGTAGACGATGTTGGTTGAGAATTAAAGTCTAGCCATTCATTTTAAATGAATAAGGATTCAGACCTATCTATGTTTGAATCCTATTTATGTTCAATTCCCACTGCCTGAGTGGGAATTGAATGTTTTAGGTATATTTATATGCATCAGTTTATCAATACCTATAGAGCAGTGACACGACGTAGCATTATTGTATATAACTCTACTCTATGCTGGAGCCTTAATGGGTTAGCTGCAAGGGGCACTTCAGAGAGAAACAGAAGGGCGTCATACTGAAGCCGATGCTGTCAAGAGTGATTTCTTAGGCCTAAAACGCGCGATTTTTGTTGTTGGAGAAAACAACGTTATTTTAAGCCAAAGAAATCCGCCCTTCCGTTGTTTTTCCCTCCATTTTTATGTAGTGCACCTTGTAGTTATGCCCTCCAAAACCCATGCTGGTGCCAATATGGCGGCAAATGACACTGCTCTATAAGTACCAATGTGGGTAGCAATACCTATTGGTTTTACAGATATAGTATTATTGTTTATACGGATATATGTTAGTTGACCATCTGACTCATCCACGGATTCCACTACTAAAATATTTGTTGATAGCAAACGTACATAATTAATGTACGTCATCCATCTTCCGTGTTTCAAGAACCGTCTCTAGTTGATTTAAAATATGTAAATAATCGAAACTCTTTAAGGTATACCAGTTTTAATTTCATTCTCACAAACTATGGTTAATCGCAAAACAATCCGTGTCCTAGTTGTCGGGTTAATTCACTTCATAGGTTGAGGCTTACAGATTAAAGTGACCAGAGTAAATAAAAAAAAAATTGCTGCATCACTGGACATTACCTCAAATTGCTTGTTCAAGTACCTGGTGGTGTCAAAATTACAATTCTCTAAGTAATTTGCGGCCATCAAGAGACGCCGAGGCAAACACCAAAAGCAGCAGAAAAACGTCCAGGTAATCGCCTCGATTTAAAAGAACAATAAATCTGTTCCGTTTTTCGTCAACCTTCGTGTCTCCCTTTCGCAATTCGCATCAAATGGAGCATGACTACTGTTACGGGTCTTCCCGCCAAACACGAGCAACGGACTCTTCGAATTAGGCTTAACTTTCAAACCGAAATTTACTGCTATTGCCCGTAGACTTAAGGGGCAACAGACCACGACAGAAGGGAAAAACAAGGATTCGAGCTTCGATGACTGCTACACAACGGCAATTAAAGAAGTGAGAAACAGGTTAGCTTCCAAGGCAAAAAAAAATAAATGAAAGAACAGTAAAAAAAAAAAGTACAACTCCGGTGGCGGCCATGACACCTCTTCGACCACAACCGAAATTGGGACAGCTCTCGAGTGTCACTGCACGTTGCGATTCAAATCGAATGTTAATTAAGAATATTTATGGAGTGGACTCACGGAATGATTTTAATAGCTGCCGTCGAGGTACGACAGCGGTTAGTTGTTCGCTTCACGGATTTAAGGGGTCAATCAATCATGGATTTCACGATCCCAATAGTTAAAGGGGCATAGGCCTACTCTCTATGCGAGATGCGTGCAATTATTCGTCGATACTCAACTTCCGATACAGTTTCAAGGATTTGTTCGCCTGCCATTATTAAATGCCATGCTGCAACTCCGTTTTCAAAGGAACGGCTAGAAACTAATCTTGGACCCTAACAGATTCAGTTGAGAAATTTATATCACACGGGAAATTGGACGTTCGTGTTCTTTGTTGTTAGAATTACATTTTAGGTTTCGATTGTCCTGCTATGGGAATGTTAAGCCAAGGTCCGCTGTGATAGAAGCTCTGGGGCCCGGAAAGTGAGAATCGCAGCATAGCTTGGGTGAAGCAGGCATTCCCATCATTGTGCAACAGTTGTCTGATTGCTTCCTTACACTATTTGGACCGTGAAGCTTAGTTAGCATCTCACTAATGGTGATTGTTTATAAACTGGTTTTATTGATGCTGTGGCATTGGTGCAGTTAGGTCAGGTTAGTTGATGCATTTATCCATAAAGCTGCATTGCATGGGGGGGTTTGAGTGGTTTCGTATGCAGCTATCCTGATTAAGATGGATTGTTTGGGGCTCATAAACTTCATGGAGGAGAGGCACTTTAATTCACTTACTGGGTCAATTTTGACCTTACCTGTAAAAAAAAAATACATATGAAAAAACATTGTATGAAAATAAAAATCTAAGGTGAAACTATCAATTTTGGCAAGAATTTATAGGGTTTGGGAGGAGAATTTGTGACTAAGATCACCTACTGAAACATCTTAGATTCATTCCTATTAGTTCCATGTAAGTTTATAGAGGGTGCCGTGAGTTCTATGTGGGAATTTCTACTCAGTTTTCAGCCTATAAAATTAAACCTAACTAAACAAAATTAGCTTGTATTTAATTATTATTGAGTTTAGCTTAGTTGTAATTTAGTTTACTTTAGATTTGGGCTGAAAAAGGAGCAAAAAATTACCAGTTGGAACACGTGGCGCCCTCTGAAAACTCGGACGGAACTAATAGAAATGAATCTAACGTGTTTCAATAGGGACTTTTTTAGAGTCACAAATTCTCCTCCCCAACCCAATAAATTCTTGATTTTAATACTGCATGGCAGTTTTTCACTATTTTGACAAGAATGTTATATGAAGAGGCAGAATTTAGAAACTCGGAAAATTTTTTTAGCACTTTTTCTATAAAGACTCTTCTTGTCATGGCCTCAGCATAATTGATTTTATTGAAAACAAAGATGACATGCTACATGTTATCAGGGTGTCCATTTAAATTACAAGATCAACACTGTTTTCTCCAACTGCGCGGAATTGCCATACACAAAATGCTCATGCTGTCTTGTCTCCCCTTTGACAAACTAAACCATGCGCAATCGCTGTTTGCCGTGACGTCACCATGAGTTAGCCAATGACGAACGAAAACAACAGCTGTTTGGCCGTCTGATTGGACTAGCCCAGTCACGTGATAATGCACGTCACAGCAAACAGCCATTGCACGTGGTATGGTATTATGTATTGTCCAAACTACAATTTCAATTTACATCTTGTTTATAATCTTTATAAAATTTCCAGCTCTGAGGCTTTTCCTTGGAAAACTGATTAGTGCATATTTTTGTTGATAATATGTGTGTCACAATCACATATACTCAACAAGAGAAACTCTCTAGGATCAATAGGAGCAGCTGCAACACTCTTCTCCTATCGGTGCTCTTAAGGCTTTAACGTTCATATAACCAGTTCCTCAAAAATGGTAGGATAATTAAAAGAATAAACTTTGCGCCCAATTCTCCAGGAAATTAATGTAATTATTTTTATGATTTTCGTTTGAGTAGTAGTACCTTAATGAGTAATCTCAAGTAGGAAATAACAAAAATGACTTGTTACCTAAGGCTTCTTCCCTTGCCAGCATTGTCCGCATCCCGTCCGCTTTCCTTGTCGTAAGCACTTGAAAATGCATTCACAATGCACCTAAGAATGGCTGTTAGTTTCTTTAATGATTTGGGAGGTGCCTGCTTCAAGGCGTTCTTTTCCTACTTGGCTGTCAATGCGTCCTTGGAATTCCTCCCCCTTGTCTGTACCCACTTGTCGAAGCACATCCCCTTCGGGTTACTGAAGAAAAGGACACACTGCGGAGAGACTGGAAGACGACAGCAGACAAGGAGAAGAGAAGACCTACCAGAGGACGTCCAAATATGTCTGGAAGACTGTCAGAAGAAAGAAAAAACTTTCAAAACATGTTTGAAGAGACCTGTAGATGATTAGCTCACACTTGAAAACCGGCCAGAAAAACAACTGGAACAGCCCAGAAGACTCTAGAAGAGATCACCAGAAGAGAAGGCTAACCAGAAAACCAGAAGGGATCCCCCAGAAGATTTCCCGAAGAGATTACCCAGAAGACTGCACAAAAGATCATCCAAAAGGGAAGACCATCTTCGGTGGATGATTAATCGTTAGACGATGCCATTCTCTCTCACAACTCCACCATCTTGGTCGGCTGAACGATGCAGCAGCACAGAAAAGCAAAAGAAAGGGTTGATTTATGTTTTGACACCCCCTCGAGGGGAAGCCGGTTGGTGGGACGCCGTTGGATTGAGAGATGGGGGAGGGGGTACTAAGGAAGCTGATGCTCAACCAAGCGAATGGGTGGAGTCGGACACACACATTCTCTGCACCATCTTTCAGAGTGACAGGACTGCTGTTGTGGCGCTGATAAGCAAATATGTCACATTATCAGAATAATTTTTTTTCTCTTTTTTTTTAAAAAAAAACCTGCGTGCTGACCTCATTTTTTTTATCTTAAAAACATTTTAAGTTGTAGGCACTGGTTATATATAAAAAAAAAAAAAGATGGTTCCTTTCAGCGTAGGGCATTTAAAATGTCGTTTAAGTAGAATATAAGCAAAGGGGTTTTCTGCATGATAAAGGCTCTGTATGATTATAGTCAAAAGAAAGGACTGTAAATCTTGACCGCCTGTTTAGGGTTATGTGAAGAGATTGAAGAGGATATCGAGTTTTAGTGCAGAACCATACTATTTTTTTTTTACTCTGAGAACAACATATTCCGAGAAGTGAGGTAACCGAACTCGGGGCAAAAACTCGGGAGAGCTTTAGTAACTTTTGCCAAAACCAACCACTAAATAGTAAGTTACTAAGGCCTAATGTAAACAGCACTCTTTAGGCCTAATGTGCAACCATGGCCAATAAACTATCCGGTCTGACCTACAACAATCTCCCGAGGGGCCGCCCAGACAAAATGGCTGCCAAAAGTCGCCCAATTTGTTTCTTCGAGGTCTATTCGGGAATTGGCCAAGGAATCGGTGAGTTTTTGTACGGTGAGTCCCGCCGTCTACAGTGCCAAATTACGGCAACTGATAAAAATCTTAGTAATTCACTAACTTAATCCCAGGAATCACCCGGAAAATAGCTTAAACGTACAAATAAATAAATGTCCATATAGCCTTTTGCCACAAAGCTATTAAATTTCTCGACTGCACATAGCTCTTCAGCAAATAGCGACATGTTCGTTTATCTTGAAAGTGTTTCAAGGAAGAGTGGCAGCATTCTTTTGTACTGAAGGTGTCGCTCTCGGTTAATAGAAAGCGGCAACAAGACAAATCAATCGCATCAGCGGCACTTTCGGCGGCCATATTGTCCAACCCAGTCGCTTATGCTATTTTTCATCCAAGATCCGGGCGGTACTATCAAGGCTACCTAGACGTAAAGGCTTAACGTTAGAAATTCAACGCGTCGTCCAGTTAGCCACCGATTCTGCCACCAGTCGCGCTACTTACACCCCAAAAATAAACTGCTCTAGCATGCGGACTGAACTGTGAAAGGTACGTGTGACACGCGATACGCGGATTTTAAACTTAAAACACCGCATTGACACCAAATTATTAAAGTTTAACAACAATGGCTTCATGCTACGTACCTCTTTCTTCACTCGACGACAAAAAAAAAGCCTCCGGAGGTTTAATTTCATGAATTTCAAGCAGAAGAGCAACCAAGGTACGCGTGTATTGTACTGTATGATACGCTACGGCGTTTTCAATTCTCATTAAAAATGTGTTAAACGATCCTTTGACGTAGCAGTAAATCGTCCGAAGACTTCAAGAATAGTCACCATTACCGTAAAATAACGTTCGTTTAGCGCTGCAACACCGGTAAATCTAATAATGAGAAGATATCACGTTTTTGTGCATCTCGCATACACTAATCAATGCTACGATTGGGGTTTTTCGTTCTTCGTGCTTTCAGTTCAGCACAACGCTTGGACGACGCGTCCAGCTAGCATGCTACGTGAAACCGAGCGTTAAGCCTTTACGTATGGTATAGTAGAGCCCTGGCCTAACGCATAAAGTGAATAACTGTCTTCCCCACTTTAAATTGTGATTGTTTACCAATAATTTATTTTCGATCGGAGTTTCTCAAGTCAAAGGCTGTTAAAATTGGAAATTATTTATGCCAATAGATCGCCGAATCAAAATTGTGAGATGCTGGCCTAAACAATTACAAAGTGGGATGGAAAAATAACAAACCCAGCGTTAAAAATGTCTCAAGTTGTCAAAGCGGTCGCGCATGCGCAATACGGACGGATAACAGTGGTTTAATTATATTGATGGTGGTCTTATCTGGTTTACTGTATTCGTTATCCAAGTTAGCTTCAATTTCTTATTAGTGGGAGCGGTAATGAGAACTGCTGACCAACTGCCCGGCCGAAACCAGTGAGATGTATCCCAATAAAGTATGGGGGGTCATGGACTCTAGCTGTGTCTGATTCTGAGCCAATCTACGCCTCTGACAGTGAGACATCGCTCGCCATTGTCTGATCCGTAATTGCGGGTTTCTCTACCCATCGCCACCATTTTAGCTGATGGACTGGCCCGATTGTCTTGTAGGCAGTCAAAGAAACCGGCATTGCTGGAGGCTTCTGAGATGCTGTGAAGGTAGTTGAAAAACAAGGGTGGGAAAAATGGTGGGGGAAGGGGAGGGGGAAGAAACGAAGGCATACTTGTGGAAAGGAAACTGTTTTAGCCCCCCTGTAGGCAATAAAATTGAAGATTCGCTTTAAATATCTTTTCCATATAAAAAGACCGGAAACGGCGATGCAAATGGCGGGCTCTAAAAGGTGAGGTTCGGAAAAACGGAACAGAATAAATAGAGGAGGGAACTTGAAGGGATTGAGTCATTGACTTGGGGATTTTTTTTTTATTACTTCGGGAGATAAATGTGAAGGGACTTGGTGTAAATGTGTGTTGTTGTAGAAAATTGGACTGTGTTTGGAATGGCTGTGTTTTTATGTGTATACTGTTGGCGTAGTGGGGTGTCTTGCATACGTAGAAAAGTCACGGTGATGGAAATGAGTAAGACTCGGGAGTTCTGAAATTTGGGAGTCCTGGAATTTCGTTCAGTGTGGCCTGGCTGCAAAAACTGGTTGAAACGAACTTGAGTAGGCCTTTATCAAAAAAAAATTAGTTTTTTTCCCGCATTTTTAAGGAAGTAGTAATATGCTAAGCCTTTTAAATAAGTAATTGTGACAAAGCATGCACCTTCCGTATTTAAACACTTACCATTCAAAGAACTACGTAAGGAAAAAAAAGTTCCTACCAATAAAATTCCTCTCAGAGAAATGCCAATAACTCGTAGAGTGGTTCACAAAGTCCTTAAAAAAAGGTACGCGTGGGTAGGCCGTAACCGGGCTGTTAGCTGGCACTGCAAGCCTATAAGCAATGGAAGGGATACACCATGATCAAGGTGCTGCCAATGACAACAGTTACATGCAAGGTGCACCTGAAGAGTGCAAGGTGCACCAGCATGTACAACCAGAACACTACACTATCTATACGCTTCTGTCAGCTTTCTTGATGAGTTCGCAGAGTTATTCCATTCTGGGTGGGACTCTCTTAAGGTGGTCCTGGAACTCGCGTAACTCCAGGAAGCCATTTTAAAGGCGTACTGGACGAGTGTAGTATTACAAGTTGCATAGTCCTGTAACAGGGCTTTTAGGCCTAAATATTTTAGGACCTTGGGTTTTTAATGGCTGCATTCTGGCTCTGGCTTTTGCACAGTAACTGTTACAGTTTATATATACTGAGCATGTTCACAGACTAATTAGACGTTGGCTTTACTAATGATTTTATGTTTTCTTTCTTTTTGTAGGTAAGTACCCAGCTGAAGCACGCAATTATAAATTACATGGAATTAAATTTAGACTGCAGGACACCACAAGATAACGGTAAAGTGTAAATTAGCATCTTATTGATTTTTCCAAGATATGTGTGGTGCAGAAACCCGAATGGAAAAGTAAGGGTTCGTGTGGGCTAAGCATTTTTAAGGGTTAATCACAATAAAAACCCCAAACTGCACGTGTAAAAAAAACCGCAGAAACCAGACGTTTCAAGCGTAATCAAACTCCCATTAAATAAATAAATTAAAAATGATAAAATAACAGAATTATTTTTGAAATATTATGTTCCGTTGGTAGTCAGAACTACCACAGAAAATCGAACTCCCATGTGTTGTGGATTGCACAAGTGGCAATACTTCGTTTGTTTTCCACAGCACAAGGGAATTTGATTCGCTCTGCTCCTGACTTGTGTTCTATACCACGCGCCATGACTGTTTGCTGTGACGTGTATGCATATCACGTGACTGGGCTAGTCCAATCAGACGGCCAAACAGCCGTTGTTCTCGTTCGTCATTGGCTAACTCATGGTGATGTCACGGCAGGCAGCCATTGGGCATGGTTTAGTAGTTCTGCCTACCAACAGAACATGAAAAAAGTATTTATCATTTCTAATTTCTATTGATAATGATCTTGATTTAGGTCGAAACTTCAAGTTTCTGTGTTTTCTACTTGTGCACTTGGGGGGGGGGGGTATTGAGGCCTAATGGCGCGTCGACAACTTGGTCATTAGCGCCAACCTCAGTCACAGTGCAGTGGTCCGGGTGCACTTTGGGCTTTTATTGTGATTAACTGAGCAATTTAGTGCTACTTATTGTTTCCGTTTCACAATTAAATCGAAATGTTATATTGTAATTGTAAGTATCTAAAATAAATAAACTATCTCATCGTCTACTTTATTAACCCATACGAAGAAAATCCGTGAAGGCGTCTTAAAAAAACCACAACAAAAACACATTTACCACCTTCGAAGAACACAAAAAGGTCCTACACTTGAATTTTCGGTGAGTCTAGTTTTCGGTGAGTCTAGACTATAGCGGGAGTTTAATTATCAGGATGAAAATCGGTGCTGTGATGTGACTTTTAATTTATTTTCGTGCGCAATTTCTGACGAAGGTGAAAGGAGACTCACCGAAAATTCAAGTGTAGGACCTTTTTGTGTTCTTCGAAGGTGGAAAATGCGTTTTTGTTGTGGTTTTTTAAGATGCCTTTTAAATACCATTGTGACTACCGGTTGCCGGTGTTTTCGATCCGTGAAGGGTTACCGCTTCTGGAATAAAAATAAAAATAATAATAATAATAATCTAAATAGGACTAAATTAAACTAAACTAACCCAAACCAACTTATCGTGCTCACATGTTTTTGTTTTATCATCAAATGTAATACAACGGGCACTTTATTGGAAATATAATTAATCAGCGGCCATTAATTACACCAAAGTGACGATTTTCTTTAGGCTGTTCGAGAAACAACTTACAATTATATTTTCGTAAAGTGCTCACAATCGATACTTAAAGCTAAACCATAAAACCAAAAGGGGTGATATCATACGAACCTCATAAGGGTAAAGGGACCTATCAAGCTTTCGCCATAGAAAGGAGTGATATCAGAACCAAAATGGCTACCAGTAAGTTTTACGTCCCAACCCCTGATCACCCAGTCTTAACTGGCACCTCCGTGATTGTCAGCTATGCTTGAGTGATCACGGTTCGGACCACAAACTTGGCGGCAGCCATTTTGGCTCTGATATCACTACTTTCTATATGGCGAAAACTTTTTTGTGTGATTTCTTTTACTTTCCTAGCAGTTTCGCAATAATTTTGTAAGGATTGCGCAATTTTCATGACATGAACAGTGGGCAATGTTTGATTAATGATGTCTTCTTATTCGCGACGTCTGATCAAAGTTAACCCGACGATGTTTCCAGAGTTTTATTGATTTCCGAACTTAATCCACCGGTAGGGCACATCACACATATGAAAAATATGAAATGAGTAGACAGTGAGTTCATCATGCAGTTGTCGTGAATACGGACCGACAGACCGCATCGGGTGAGAAACTCCCTTGTCCTGCTTCGTACCAGCAAGTCACCGAAAAATCAAAATAAAAAAATAAAAATCTGTTCAAAACTAAACTGGGCTAGTACAATCATGATTAAAACGCAGTTCGCATTCATCGAGTTGGTTGTTAATTTGCCATGGCCTGAACGAGGTGTCCCGCAGATCGACCAATAGCCCAAAACTCTTTCGGCCATCATTCAATTAACATGTGCTACACGTATCGTTTTTGTTTCGCCCTTATGTGGGCTAGGCTACTGCGTTCCTCGTCTGTCTTTCTCTCTCGTGTGTTTGTCTTTTTTGCATTCGGAAGTTCAATCACACGCTTCACTGGAGAGACGGACACAGGTGAATGTGGGGCGCCCCATTCTAGTATGAAGGTCATTATACACTTCTCTAGTTTGAGATGCGCGTAAATATGTGGGACTTGATGGAGTTTGTTGGTTATTGGTGACCTGCTGATAATATCAAGTATCTAAAGGAGGCAGCACATCAGTATTTGCATATCTGGATTCTGATTCTGAACCGTTAGAAGCTCGTATCAGTGAGGAACGCAGAAATGTCTCAACTCTGCAGGGTATTCCACCAGGGCCGTACGTAGCCACAGAGAAAACCACCTGGACAAGTAAACAGTGGCGTAACTAGGGTTTTGTACTGAGGGGGCAACAATAGGCATTTAGCCGAATGCTGTGGAGGAAAAAACTAAATAAGGGCCCCGGAAGCTGATGCATTTTTGCTATTTTCCGGAATTTTACGGCCTCGTAAAATGCCGTTGGAAACATTTTTATAAAACCAGTTTTGCTAACTGCATTATACACAAAAAAAATTTTGTAATGTAAATCTTTCAGTTTTTCATACTAGATACTTATTTTTTAAACACTGATACTTTGTTAGAAATGTTGGGAATTTTAAGCAAAATATATAGTTAGTAATTCCTACTGTTTATCTCTACTGATATTCGTATTTCTCCATTTGTTACCTGGTTACTTAATAAGTGATTTAAAGGAGAAACAGTAGAAATATAAGTTAGCTAAGATGAAAGTTGCGTCTTTGACCTCAAAATGCAGCCATCTGACAATAAATAATTTTTCAGCTATGGAAAAAGTGACTTGGCCAATCAATTTGCCGAATTAGCTTTCAAAATCTCACAGAGGGGGCGATTCACCCCGTTGGGGGGGGGGGGGCCGGGGCTAGTTACGTCACTGCAAGTAAACGAAGCAAGCAGTCTGCATTAAAGACTGGCCTTGTGAGGTTATATAATACACTAATCTGAGAATAGAAAGAAAAGACAACTGCCTCGACTCGGACTCGAACCCAGGACTTCCCACTGACCAGGCCGGGTGCTCTAACCACTGCGCTACCGGGGCGGATACTGGGTACAAGCTTCAGCCGAGCTTAGCAGCTGTTCTGACTCTCTCAGTGGTGACCTAAAGGCCACAAACAAACATAAGGAAAGAAGCTAGTCAGCGGTAAGTTCTGGGTTCGAGTCCCGGTCGGGGCAGTTGTCTTTTCTTTCGTTTCTCAGATTATTGTATCGTGTATCCTCACAAGGCCAATCTTTAATGCAGGCTTGTTTGTTTGGTTTACCCTTTACCTTGTGAAGATTCTATATTTTACACCTTGACAAGGGTTCTACAGAGTGCAATAGAGCAGTGACACGACGTAGTATTATTGTATATAACTCTATGCTGGAGCCTTAATGGGTTACCTGCAAGGGGCACTGCAGAGAGAAACAGAAGGACGTCATACTGAAGCCGATGCTGTGAAAGTGATTTCTTAGACCTAAAACGCGCGATTTTTGTTGTTGGAGAAAACAACGTTTTTTTAAGCCTAAGAAATCCGCTCTTCCGTTGTTTTTCCCTCCATTTTTATGTAGTGCACCTTTTAGTTATGCCCTCCAAAACCCATACTGGTGCCAATCTGGTGCCAATATGGCGGCAAATGTCACTGTTCTATAAGCAGAGTACAGAATACGCAGCTGATTTCCGCACCTTTAACTAACTACTGTAACTCGGTTGTGAACAGCCCTGGCAAAGCTACGGCTCACCCCCCAAAATGATTTTAAGGTCAGAAATCGTGAAATAACCTAAATTGCTATATGATGTTTCATCTGCATTTTATCCTTGAAATATATTTGGATGAAAATCGAAAATTTGGACAATATTGTTGGTAACCCTGTCTTAGCATCCATGAGCATCCATGTGCCATTAACAGAGACACCGTTATAATTCCGGTCTGGTTGGTTCCTCAAAGTCGATTCGAACAAAAGCCAAGTTTTGAAGAAAACCGCTCGATTCTCAGTGTCAAAACCAGCCTTTGTTGAAAACTTGAAATCCAAATCGTGCAGTCGGCTTTTGAAGGCAAGCCGTGTCGTGGACACGAAGGGGAACAGAACAACAATCCGACCAACCTACTAGACAAGGAAAGAAGTCAATTGAAGTGGGCTGTTCTGCGCACATAATCGGTTGACACGCTTGATCTGAGGCGGGCATTTTCTCACGTTTGGCTTCGGTGCGGCCATTGTGTTTTGCCTTAGTTCCTGCCTCTGACGCCAGAGGACATTTTCTGACCTGATTTTTCATTCTTGCTGTCTTGGTCAGCTCTAGTAAAGAATGAGCACCTCGCTTTTTTTTTTTTTTTGGTTTTTTGATTTTGGCGATGGATTTTTGCTTACACCGCGAATGCCGAATGCAGCGAGCTATAGCTAGCTTCTCAAATCGCCCTTTGTGCTGGGGGCGCTGCAGTCTGCACGCACGCAATCGCCGGAAGAAAATTTCTCCCTCCTTCCTTGGCGATATTCGTAGTGCAATTGAAGGGGAAAGAAGATCGTTTGGAGCAAGAACGATGACTTCATTAAACGGTACTAAAACATGTTCGGAAAGTGGAGCTAAAACGGGGCCGCCTGAATTATCAGATGACCTTATCTGCCACTTGCAATTTGGAATCCAGTTGACATGTTATTTATTCCTTAGCAACAATCGAAGTCTGGTGTGGTTCTGATCCGCCTCCTGCATTGTTCATTGTGCACATTGTGATTAAGAATTTAAGCAATGTTTGGAAAGAAAGTAATCTGGAAGATCAGTTGTGAACAAATTGAAAATAACGGTGTTATTAGTTACCGAGCTATCGTGTTGTATCGACGTTTATAATAAATATTCCTACTTTGGTTACCTCGGTGTACTTCCCTTATCCATGTTTACATTCATATTTAATTATTTATGTCTAATGATAATAACATTTCTCATGATGGTCTTGTCTACACGATTGTCCAAACCAAGGTCGCCCACAGAATAGCAAAAAAAAAAAAACGCGGTTGGGGAGGGGGGTTGAAGGGAGGCTCTCGTCACATTTTTTAGGACTTTTTTCTTTCAACATGGGATTTGCCTTGCTTGGTCTAATCAGTATTACGGATCCTAAAAACACCTTTGTTTAAAGGTTATTGCTTTTGTTTTTATGGCTTTTCTTCATGATTCTGTACCAAAAGGGCAGCAAAAGGCATTGAAATATTGCCAAAAGGCCAGAAGTGGGCAAAGAGGAGGGGGCTTCAGCTCCAATGTTGGGGAGCCCTTGGTCCAAAAACCTGAAAGTCTACTTGTGGAGGAGGTACAGACATACGAGACGGTCTAGATTTTGGGTTTGGTTCTAACATCTTTGTAATGAGTGGCGCAGTGGCATCCCGAACTACTGCACTGTGACTGAGGTTGTTGCTAATGACCTAGCTGTCGACGCGCCATTTGCGTCAATTGCTCCCCTACCTGTGATGTGCGACTAACTTCTCACATTAGAAATTGTATCATTTTTTCTCTTAACTCACGGCGTACGTCCTGTTAAAAATATGTTATATTACTGTTCAATCACCAATTACTGACATAATGTGACGGTGGTAATTACAACCAAGCCAATCAAAATGCAGTACAAAACAAATAAACAGCACAATCGGACGAAACACTAGTACAATTCATAATAAACATAATATAAGAAATAAAGACCTTTTTAATTTCTACGTGCAATGACTAAGTTTTAATGACTTCCTTTACTTTCCCCAATCCTAAGTTGATTCATTAAATCTTCAGGGCTATTATTAAATAATTTAGGAATGTATACAAGCGCTGTATTTTTTCCCAGTCATTCAAAACCTAAGGCCCATTGTAATCTGTAAGTAGTTTTCCTTAATAATTTTGCTTCTTCTTCATTTGCTTAGTTTTAATTCAGTATTATTGTAGCTTAAACCCTTTTTTTTAATTACTCGGTAAAAACAAATGTTATCAATTATGAGGAATCCTAGTTATGGACTTAAATCTTGTATGAGCCTACCAGACCATATTTTCAGCAATTTTCTTAAGGGAGGAGGGGGAGGGGG
>JAHWFP010111194.1:0-40929 GCA_023313725.1 Lithobius niger
CACCCCGAATTGGGTATCATGACTATGCCTAACAGTACATGGACAAATAAACGAAAGTAAGTTTATGAAATTTAGTTGATGAAAGTTTTGTAATATCAATGTGTAATCCATTCTTGCAAATGGAATAATTGTGATTACAATCAAATTGATCAAAAGGATGGTATACACGACGATTAAAAAGTTGCTATTCCGATTTCACTAAAGTAACTAACCTACAAAGGTATAATCCTGTCGTTCCCATTTGAACGTTTTGTAAAACGAGACATGAACTACGATTAATCGACACTGTCTGTTCCAATGAAAGAAAATAAAGTTTTGATATGAATTGGTTTTTAAAAACCCAGTTAACTATTCAGAATGCCACCACATGACTGGAAAGAGATATTCTGAGATATTTCTACATTAATAAATGAAAATACCATCAAAATTACATTCCCCTTTAAGGATTTTAGTCAAACTGATGATTTCCCATTTCCAAAGTGTTCGTCAAAATAAGGGACAACTATACTAAAAAATGAAAATACTTTCGAATTTATATTCCCCTTCACGGTTTTTGTTAAAACAAGACATAATGATTTGCGAAACAAATTCTACTTTATTACTATCAGTAAGTCTCTCCCAACAGATAATTCCTCAATCATTCACTGTTTATATAAGTTGTTCAAAACGAGCAATAATGAGAGAAGATTCCGACACCACTGTGCTGATGAATGAAAATCTGTCAAAATTTAAATTTAAATTTTTTCCCTCTAGAAGATTTTGTTCAAAACAAGGCATCAGAAGATTTAGATAGCACAGTACTAATATTATATTATTATTATATTTATTTCACAATCGGACCACAAAATGATCCATACAAATATCAATTAATGTAGGTTTAACTGGCCTAAGCCATACAAATAATCTGGCAACTGCAAACCCAGCCAAAGCTAGCAAAAAAATAAAACAAAACGGTGTTTGTCGTCAACTACATTGTGTCCCCATACAACACGGAATGCCACACATTCATGGTACTCCCTCTTTGACTAGCAAAGTGGGTAATCGTGTGTACAAGAGTGTTGGTGGACGCCAGCACCCCTGAGCGGAAGCCCCAAACTGCCTTCCTCCTGATAGCTGTAGCCGACAAAAGATTGTTCTCCACCAGCAGTTGACTGGCGCTTGACCATGCTGGCCGACAGTGGACCCGTCTCACGGCATTATTGTAGCAAACACGAAGCTTGCACGAACAAGACTTCAAAATGATTGTGTTATTCTCTTTTGACTGCTATGGTCGAAATGAGACCCAAGACAGGAATATGCCATAGGGTACTACTAAATTAAAAATCCTTGTTCAAGTAACAGATGGAATTTAGAATACTTTGTCATGATTAGCACTACTGTATTCATGAATAAAAATGATAATCATGTCATTACCCTGATGGTTTGGTCAAAACAAAGAATGACGCGTTACAGACTTGAGATGGCACTGTGTTCAAGGATGAGCATCCATTTAACACCAGCAGTTCCAATTTTAAGAATGTGATCAAACAAAGACTGACGATTAAGATAAATATAATAAGAAATGACAATGGAACGTTTCCAATTTAAATATTTCTCCAAAAATTAGGAATGATGTGTTACAATCATTTAAATCGGTACTAAAGAAAGAATATTTATATATTAATGTATACATACATATTACATATGGGCCTAATAACAGGCCTAATAACAGGCCTAATAACAGGCTATTAGCTTATTGGCCGACACCTTCCATTATTATTATTTTTAATTATTTTTATATATATTTGGCTATTTGATCAGACTTGAGGGATCATGATTAAGCAGACAAGCTTCAGTAATTCTGGTTATTTGGGCCGAGCACAATCAGCTGTACCCTGGGACAATTTGCCAGAGGGCAATCGGGTTCATTCTTGGCACGGTTGTAAAGAAAAAGGCCTAGCGGCAGACAATGAGAACGGATATAAGCTGTAACAATTAGAAACAAACACACTATTCCTTCAATAATGCTGACTATTAGAGCTGAGTTGAAAAGTTTCAAAGTTAGTTCAGTAACAATAACTGAATGCATGATCGTTATGGCGGGCTTTTCGCGCTTGATATCAAAACGGAGAAAGAGGTAATTTAGCCACACTGTGTTACCTTCCACTTAACTTCCTTAAGAAAACAAATCGTCAGGGATTCCAATGGAGGGGGAGAAGGGGTGGGGGAAGGGATTCAAACCACACAATGGAAGAATACGCGGGGGAGGGCAGCAGGGAACGGTGGAGGGGACAGAGTGTACCAGGGGGCTGCAGGCGGGTATCTGAACAAGGGGGGGGAGAGAAGAGGGATGGGGGCTCGAAGAGGGAGGGTTCGCCGTCTGTTATCATTTCATGTTCCACAGTAAAAGTATTTGGTTCACGCGTGTGGGAATCAGCTACACCGGCGTATGTTACGCCGGGGAACAACTAATATACATTAAAGGAATAATCCTTTCATTCCAATTTGAATGTTTTAGTCAAAACGAAGACTGTGCTAGAATCCATATATGACCGTACTGCAGAATAAATAACTCTTTAAAATGATTTTCCTGTCGTTTTAGTCAAAATGAAGAGCAACGTTTTTTCAATATTGAATAGACTAGCATTCTACTTACTAATAAAAATCCTGCTGAGGTGATAATCATGCATCTTCTTTTCTAAGGTTCTGGTCCAGACGAGGGATGGTGAGTTATGATTCAGTGACCACAGTGCTAATGGAGAAAGATGCCTTGAAAATGATCAACTTACCAAGAAAAAAATGGAAGAGAGAGTTGGGAAAAATTCTTGATCCTGCAGAAATGGTCGAAAGAGAAGAAGAGGTCATGAAACCTTACTATTGTAAACGTGGATGCGGCGGAAATCTCGTTCATCCATATGACAAAAATCAATACAAAAATGGTGAATGCATTAGTCAAGAGACTTGCAGGTTAGAAACAAAGAGGATGCCAGTAGTTCACTCGAGGAACGTTTAAGTATTACGTCATCATTCGAATGATGACATGACGAATTGATGACAACGGGGAGTGACTGGAATACGAAAATTGAAGACACAAGCAAGTAAAAAATAAAGGGTGGTTCCAAAAACCAAAACTGTGGATAAAAAAAGTTTTAGACTTGTTTTATGTCCATACATAAAAGTAGTACCCCCTTTTACCTACTCCATCCCTTGCTTGCTAACTTCGTTGTCTTAATGGGGGGGGGGGGCCCCGATTTTTGGACGACGTAATACTTAAACTTTCCTCAAGTGATAGCAATCTGCATAACTTTTTATTGAATTAGACCAGCAAGTTCTAATTTTCTATAATTGATGGACAGGCAAGAAGGTTTACATTTTTCAAACCACCATTTAGAAATAAGGGTTAAATTTTCCGTATCAACATTTAGAATGTAATTAGTCTAATTGGGCTAATTCTCCTTATACTGGAAAAGTAATGCTTGGACGGGTCCCTCGTCCATCTAATGGTATGCAAGAAGAGCATGGAATATTTTCTTCAATTGTGAGATTGATTTCTCGAAAGAATATATTATTCACTCTTTCCAAGAAAATTTCGTTGAGTAAATAAATTTTGTAGCCAAGTTAAGACTTAAATCGGATGGGAAGGAAGTATAATAAAGGTTCATTGATTAATGCATTATTAATGATTTATTAAAACATGACCAAAACACTGCATGACCCTGATAATGTTCAGAACTTTTTCATGTTTGCCTCAGTATGGATTAATTGTTAAAATCTACAATTTTTACATTATGTACATAGCTATATTAATCACATTTCACAATTGTATGGGTTCCTATTTGTTGGGTGACGGATTCCTTCATTAACTTGCTGTGCAGTTTTCCTAAATCTAAGGTTCGCCAATTTCCAAAACAAAGCGTCAACATGAAGAATTTCATCGGTCGGTGTCTTGCCACCATCTGAAAACACCAGCACAAAAATCCAATTACAAAAATCAATTGCTGACCGCAGGTTTGTGTGTAAGAAGGGTTTCGTGATGATTTTTCTTGCTTGCTAAGCTAAGACCATTGAAGGATAAACATCTGGTATGAGAAGGAAAAGCCATCCTCTATAGATTGAGTTTGTTTTAGTGTAAAACTGTTAGGTGTCCTCGCCCACAGATCTCTCTCATCTAGTTAACTTTCCCTGTATCTTTCAGTGCCATTTGCTGATATGAAGATCCGGTATTTAACTGGTTAGGCATCATAAGCCATGCGAAAATTATAGCTTGGAGTAAATTGTGTTCATATAATGCTCAACAAACATAACAAACATAACATTTGAAAAGGCTGTGATTATAAATAAGGGATAGGTTTGTTCTTGGGACGATAACCAGGATGAGTGTGCAAGATTCGCCTACCATTCTCTGCTGAAATTGTATTGTAGTAGTTACAAGGGACCCAGCCAGACATATGTGGACACAATTCTTCCGTTGAAAGCAATGCAAGGGTCACATGGATGGCATAGCTTGCAAAGTGCTGCATGTAAAAGTGTGCAAGTCTTTCTTTATACGTATTGTTATGAGAATGCAACCAATTTAATGCGGATAAATTATTTGCTCCTTGTACAACAACGTAAGGTGAATAATGTTATTGAATATTTGGTATGACAGCCAAAAATCAGTAGTGGAACCTGTATGCAAACTAATTTGTATATATAGCATAATTGTAAAATAAACGTTTTATGTACTAACATTGGCTTAGGAACCTTTTTGTTAGTGAGTGATGGGAACAACGCCCAACTATTTAAGTTATGTTGCTACAAATGTGTTCCCTTTCCATCCAAAAGTGTCTGTACGAGTAAAAACATGTAGTTATTTAAACTGAAACATGACCACTCCGAGAAAGCTAAAAAGCATGCCCAACTAGGCAGTACAACATGGCTAAAAAAAGCACTGATTGGCTGATTTGTCCTGTTGCCACTATCTGTCGGTTGAGGTCCCTTATTTTAGCCAAAAAGAATGCACTGAAAGGCTGCCGCCTGTCACTGTTTGCCGTGAAACACAAGAAGGTTTTGGCCTATTTACAATTTGACTCCTAAAACTTCGGGAATGGCAGTGTGACAGCCTCAAAAGTTATTTAGTATTGCTTGTAAGGCTAATGAAAATTTGTCACGTAAATCTACGTAAAATTATTATGTTTATGTTTAAATAACTAGTTTCAATAGATGTCCTGACATATCCCGAAAAACCGTGTTCGAATGGTCGATCTGCTAAACATGCCTCCGTCGCTTTGTGGTAGCCATATTGTTTACCCTCCCTCCTCTGCTAGTATAGATCTTTCTGTGTAATTTACTGACCACTGCTAAACTAGCTTCAACAATGGCAAATGGCAGCAAACAACGTAGCATGCTGAAAATGGACATTCAGAATCATTGCGTCATACGGTGTAAAATTACGTACCATATTTCCTCAAATGAGCATCCGGGTGACAATTCAAGGCCCGGCTCTTTTTTTGAGGCCTGACACTCATTGTTTTTTTGACAGCCGATCAATTAAACGCGTTATTAGTCTGATTATTAGCGACGTAGCGGTCTTTTCCAATCCTATTTTTTAAACACAAATATCAAAGTTGCATTGTAAAGCCACTGTACGATGAAACACGTGAAACAATGTTTGCTCTTATATTTCATGAAACCAACTTTCGTTGTTTGATGCTTTGACTCTAATCCAATGTTTGATCTGATCTGATCTATTCAGTTTTTTTTTATCGGACAAACACACGAGTATTACGAGTATGTTTACGTGTTAAGGGATAGCGCAAATACTTTACATTGGACTCTTCAGTTACCCGGATTTTCTAAAGAGCTTATTCAAGATCTCCTACTTTCATTGTCACATGAGCTAAATCCCAGATCGTAGTCCAAAGTCTGTGCTCTTTCAGGGCCGGTAACTTAGTCGAGGAAATATATATGCAAACATTATCAATTGTCCCTCCCCTCCCCCCCCCCGCCCCCCCCGTATTTAGGAATATTTTATTAATTTATTAAGGAGTGCTATACAAGTACAAAACGTCAAATTTCCACTTTAAACATACATATTTAGTATGCTAAAGTTGTGTAAAGGTTTGTGAATTTCTCTATCTAGATGTAAGAGTATAGCGGAGGCTTTTCCTGACAAAGAAATTGATGAAGCCAACAAAGAACACAAAGCCTATACGGGTTCAACGTGCGAAGACAGCGTGTGTAATACAGGTTGTTACCATGGTTCCTGTATTGGACCCAATAACTGCGTGTGCGAAGAAGGCTGGGTGGGAGCAGATTGCAATTCCTCGGACTGCGGGTGAGTACAACGTGTTTTGGACATTTAGGTACAAAAGGCAACGTAAATAGGTTTGCATCCGTATTTATTTAACACTTATCGAGCCCAATTGGCTTTTTGTCCCGTTTATATACAACGTGTTACGACATGCCCATCGTCGTAAACGACATTGCAAGCATGTGAAGAACGTGTCATGTGCTTGCAGATGACATCTGCGTCGAATCTCATGACAAAGACCTCCTGCTAACTGCTTCAAGAACGAAGCCTTCATTACACTAAACGACGTTTAATATTCAGCCAGATGTACAATTGACCCTTATTTAAATTTGTCCCATTTCAACTTACCCAACCTTATACAACAACATCAGGAACATAAATAATTCTTGTGAAATATAAAACTAATTCATACCTACAGATGCCCATTTAGTAACTGTTGAATATACAGCACATGTAAGGAAAGGACGTAGAATGTCGATGGACAAAAATGATTTTTCTTAAAGACATTTTGTAGCTTTGCTGATCTTTATTTACCTAAATCTGAAATCCCATCGTTATTTTTTTTCGTAACTGAAGAATTACGGAAGAAATCTGTGCAAAAGATTCAATCTTGGATGAGGAAGAGAGGGGGACTCGCTAAAAGAATGCACGCATAATTTAAAACGAAGTAAAAATGAGTGTTATGGTATTTGAGTCTTCACTGCTCTGTTTACAAGATAGGCCTGCTCAAGAACTCCATGCCTTTTGTATATAGCCTGGTTAAGGAATATTTTGTGAGTATTTATAGAAGGACTAACGCGGGGAGGGGGTGGGGAGTCAGCAATCAATTCTGAGAGGTAAGTTTATGTGTGTAGGGATAAAAAACTATATTCGGAGATACAGCCCGCCCCATCCACATGGGCAGTGACGTCATAAGTCAAGTGACCAGTTTTCCTTGTAAGTTTCAATGGCAATGATTCTTGCCATCTTGAAATGGGAGCCCCTAGAGACCTGAAGAGAACACACACGATGTAGGTGGGTATCCTCACTCGTTCCCCTCTACCAGGCTGGACGTGACGGAACATAACCGGAAGTGACGTTGCGTGATCAAAAGTGCCTGTTTCTACCTTAAAAATGTAGTAAAAAGTATTAGAAGTGATTTCATGTGAACGGACGTAACTTCTGACCCCTTGAAAAATGTAGCAAAAATTACTTTTCGTTGGCATCGTACTGGCAGGAAGTAGCTCCTGTGCTCTCTGCTTTTCACACTGGTAAACCGTTGTGGAAAAACTGATGATACCCTTGATATGGCGGAGGGAAGTACACTGCGGATAGGACCTGTAGGAGGATGGGTGGAAACTGTAGTCTGAAGCAATTGAGGGGAAGTATTTTATGTAAAACAAAAGATACTATCATACCTTACAGTGGCTTAATCTGAAAGACAACAGAAAGTTTCTTACATATGTTCACGCATGTCAAGACACGTGCTAGCAACAAGCAGAATGTCAGTGACCTAAGTTTCACCAGCCAGACAATTCTTTTCCTCCAGATGTTGCTCAGTCAAATATATACACGTGCTTATTTCGAGACTAGAGAAACATAATGCATCATAAAGACAAAACCTGTTAGAAGAACCAGACCACCAACAAAATTAAATACTGGACCAAACGGATTCTTTAGAAAAGGTGAGACGAGCATGTTTGGCATAAAAAAACAATCCTCCCTCAACATTAAAGTCGGCGTTTGTTAATGGAAACTAAACTTCTTACTAAAATTATGATTAGTAAATAGTGTGACCAGTCATAAACAATTGCAAAACAAAATATGCCCATCAAGTGATCTCACTGCTAGTACGACTTTACTGGAAGTTCCTCTTTGTACATTTTTAAAGATATGAGAGGCATTTCCGTCTCCTGCGATGCCATTTCAAGTCATATGACGTTACTTCCAACGTGGAGGGGAAAAGAGATAAAACAGTAAGGTGCTCGACAATTATTGTATGTCCTCCAGGTTAACAGGGAATGCCTTTTTTCAGGGTGGCAAGAAGCACTTCCAGTCGCGTGACGTAGAATGTCAGTTGCAGTCATTTGATATTACTTCGGTGCAGATGGGAAACTACTATAGGAATACTATACTATAGTTGAAAGAGAGAAAGAATACGAACCAAATCGAGCTTGTCACCTAATTTATTAGCACCTGACTCCTTTACCAAAAAGCATTCAATGAACATTGTTGGTAATTTCCTCTGATTGAACTGAAACCAAAAATCCACCATTTACCATGGAAACACTCGTTTGGTTATTGAAAACTTAAAAAGTCGATTAACGTTAACTTGATACCAGTCATTGATCATTCGGAAGTAGAAGCCGAACTCGTAATATTGTCCGTTGTTAAAAGAGCACGAATTTTACCTCGCCACTAGTCGTAATGATTAAGATCTGACCAGCCTTTGCGTTATCTCTGGTAACAAATCAAATCGGCAAACGCTTTTATTTATATGATTGAAGTCTTCACTCCAGCAAAACTAACAAAAATTAATATCTTCGTTTCTATTCAATACTTTTCGACCAGGGTTTGCTCTTAACTAGTATTATCGCCCGTATTTGCCAAATCTACAAACCCCATATTCGAGGATAGGAGAAGATGTCTTCATGCACAAGTGCACATGGACACAACCCTTCAACAAGAACATGGTGCTGTCTGAAAAAAGTAAAATTAACGAAAACAATTATACTCTACCAATTATCCTATGCACATTATTCTATCGCAAGCATGAAAAAGATACAGGAAAAGTGACGAGAGCTTTCAGCGACATTCGTCATGTAATTCATAGCGGCCCCAATCAATAACACAACAAAGCAAAGGACACCAATACTGATACTAAGAAAAATAAGACGTTTGAAAAACAAAATACAAAAGGAAGAAATAACCTGCTGACATATTTTTCTAGATAACATTTCATCGATATTGTTTCAAGCCTGACCGGTGATATGACAAGGGAGTAAGGTGGCCTGATGGTTAGCGTGACGGGCTCGAGTCCGTCCTCAGCCACCCCTGGCATTTTCGGGAAGAGAATGGCCCTGTGTTGTCTCGTGCTCATGTCGATTGTGGCATGTAAAAGAACCTAGGAATTTCCGATGGGATTTACCTAGTATAATTGTTCCTCTCTCCTTGTGGCGCAATGGCTAACGCTGGGTGCGCGTCAAACAACAATAGGGGATATGACACCATCTGTAAGTTGTTCCAGATGGGTTTTACCAGATGGGTTTAAAAAAATTCCGGGAGCCCCTATGAATTTTAAGGCACATTGTTCCAAAAGTAATTTGCTTGTATAAGACCTGTTTTCAGCTTGCACAATTCTATTGCAAGTTGAAGTAAAATCAAATTACCATCAATACTGGAAGAATGATGGCTGCACTAACTAAACTGCTCAGTGTCCTTTATAAGGTGGAGGTACAGTTCCGGTAAAAAAAAAACACCCTTTTTCGTTATATCGAGGGTCATTACAACAACCATGGAGAAAGTTATCTCGAAAACTACTGAATGGATTTTCATGAAACAAAGACTGAAATACTTATTAGATTGTCTACTGCATTTTTACCCTTATTAAATACTACGTTAACTGGCTGGAATAATGGGTCGAGCGAGAAAAACTTGGTGATAAATGATGATATCTTGAAAACTAGTAGAAGGATTTTCATGAAACAAAGACTGAATTGCGTATTATATTTTGCTGCTTAATATTGCATGTCATGCGTATAGAAATATAGCATATATCATAACAATTAATTCAGTTTTTGTTTTATTCAATTCTATCCAGTAGTTTGAGATATATTATCAGTTATCAACTCGTGTTGCTCGCTCGACCAATTATATTTGGCTACTTACCATTACATGTAACAAGTATCGAAATATAGCTGATATCATAATAAGCAGCCCAGTTTTTGTTTCATTCAATTCTGTCCAGTAGTTTTTGAGATATCAACATTTTCGTTCAGAGTCACGTACACAACTCAGACTGGGTTCTAGAATACGCTTTTAAATATTAAATTGTACTCCTTTCATATATGTGTCAGTGCGAATTTCACATTGTGGTCTTCTGAAAAATGTATTGACCTTAAATGTATCCCGTTCCTTTGGTGTTTTTTTTCAGATATGGCTGTGGAATAGGATTATGTACTACTAACTCAATATGTGACTGTAAGCCAGTATATGCAGGCAAGCATTGTGAGATTATACTGCCTCTGCTTTTCGGACCCTCTATATTGCTAATTATAGTTTTTTCGTGCTGTGTGGGCGGACTGTTTTTGCAGTGGAGGGAAAAGTAAGTAATAAAAGCATTACAGGATGTGACGTAATAAATAGCTAGAGAATGAAAAACGTGCAAGCCCAATTATTGTTTTCAAGTAAAAGGCACCGAAGTTGTATTTTAACAAGCTCCAAACTCAACCTTCAAGTGACCAACTGCCATCAGAGTTGTAGAAGCAACTTAGTTGTATTTTTTTTAAAAACGAGAGGTTGAAATTCCCAATTATTATGAACAGAGTTCACTGCAACAAACGCGTGAAACCCAATTTATGTGTAGTGATGTTCAACTGCTTCATCCTTGTTTTTTGGTTGAGGGAGATGTAAAATCTGTCAGGCAGTTTTATTTGTGCCTCGGAGAGCGTCTTCACTAGTGTCATCCGTCTTTTGGTGTGTTTAATATGATTTAGATACGATTTTATTCGTTTCCTCCTGTACTGCCTGACGGCAAGATTGTTTCGTCAAGCTTGGCGTTTTAATCCATCCAAATCATATTTCATTCTGAAGCCCATAAGACATGAAACGGCCTTCTCACCGGGGTCGTCCACCGTTTGGCTTGAGGGCAGGGAATTCCTATCATCGCCCCTATACCATTCGTGCATTTCTACTTAGGATAAAACAAATTTCTCGCTAATGAATGATCCGGGTGGGTTGAAGCGTTTAGCTACGTGATAAAATTCATCGAGGAGTAGAGTGGCAATTAATGGCCAGTAATACAACTGACCTTTATCACATGGTGGAAGGATAAAAAAGTCGATACTAAAAAATAGTGGATGCTGGTGAGCAGCATGCCAATATATAATTCTGTAAAATTACGTAAACATTTTCCGTTATCACGTATCCGTCAGGATAAAGAAGGATGAAGTTCGTATTTTGGATATTTCGCTGTATGGATATTTCGGAGCAGCGATATTTGGGATGGCACAAAAGTAAATCGGGGAATTCGGTGCCCTCCACCCAAAAGTGGAGTGACACTGGTGAAAGTGACAATGATGGGATTGATTTTAGAATGTTAAGAGATTGCGATAAACCACTCAAATGGGAATGAAGGTAAAACTCGGACCAACCTTGAGGCTGGGCATGCTTTAGAGCACTCCGAAAGGCAGATGCTTCCAGGATGGCAATGAGTATGTGGTGGTCCGCATGCTCTGTGGTGTCAGAATTGCGCAATATGAGATGGTTTGAACCTGAAAGATGGTTTGTCCGATTGGTGGTTAATGTGGGGCAAAGATTGTTGAATAGGAAAGTAGTTCATATAAGGATTACTTTGTCCGTAAGTACTAACAGCTACAACTGTAATGCGTTGACACCTTACTCGAAGACGCTGCGTTATTAGACCCTCTTGCACTGTGTTCTTATTTTTGTAGTTTAATTTCTTGTAATTTTGTGACATCAGTAACAATGCGTATTCCGTTAGCTAACGGAAATATGGTGGGTACGCTTGGTGGTTAATGTGATTGCTGAATAGGAAGGTAGTTCATATAAGGATTACTTTCAAAATACACATGTAGCCTCTCATGAAACAGACTTAAAATATAAAATACAACACGAAACAGACTTAAAATATAAAAACCAATCACAGACAACTATAAAAAGTCTGAATAATACACACATTATGCGTGCACGCACAAACACCCAAACATTAAACTTTCATACATAAACTGCATTCACTTTCTGACGTAACCATTCACCAAAAAAGTCCTTGTTCCCTGGAATTGGAGTTCAAATTGTAGTTCCTTGCGTTCGAATGAACTCCAAGCCGTTTTTATTTGTGTACCTTTACAGTTGCGAGTTTTGGAATACGAGTACTGTAGTCCAACACTCGTTTAGAATTAATAAACAAGTTATCAGAGTTCGTTTGCACTTGAAAATTAAAAAAAAAAAGAGATCAGTTGTTGGAGTTTTACGTCTTGGGAGCACGAACCCAAACTGGGTTATCTACCCCACGACGATACCAGGAGTATTGGATATCAGAAGGCGGGGCCAAAAATCCATGTTACGATGCTGTAACGTGTAACAATGCTGGGTCAGAGTTCATTCGAACAAGATGCAACGTTGCTTGGGCACGAGGGAAGTAACATTGTTGTTGCGTCTAGTTCCAGTTTACATTGTCTTCCAGAGAAAGGTTAGTTCGTTGCTGTCAACCTAAGTGAAATCACCATGGTTTTTGCTTAAATCTTGCGGTTTTAAACAATATTATAGCGCTAAGCCATCAATTTTGATGCCTTCAGCCTCAAACTCAAACTTCGGTGACTGACATGATAGAATGACTGTAGCTTTTTGACGCGCACCCAGCGTTAGCCATGGCGCCAGAAGGAGACAGGGTCAATTTTGCTAGGTAAATCCTATCGGAAATCATAGGTTCTTTTACATGCCACAACCAACATGAGCACGAGACATCACAGGGCCCTACTCTGCCCGAAGATGCCAGGGGTGGCTGAGGCCGGATTCGAAACGGGACCTCTGGTACTGGAGACGGTCATGCTAACCATCAGGCCACCTTGCCCCCCCCCCCTATGATAGAATGACTTATTTAGTTCTTTAATGCGGTCTTCAGGAAGCTAGTTGAATTGTTTCTAAATCGTTTTCCTCTGTTATTTGCCACTATTAACTACAACTGCTTGCAACAACGAAGAATTAACTATTTTACAATGACTAATCAACCATGAATCAACTATGAATCATGCTGACGCGCGCTAAAGCTAGACACACGGTAGTGTGTTGTCATCAAGTAATGGACATAGAAAAAAGAACGAATAGAGCATGGATATAAATAGTATTTCTATTTACAAAGCTGGGCAGAGAAAGGATATACACACGACCAGCAGGACTGTTCCAATGAAAATAAAAAGAAGCATAAAAAGAGAACGACGTAAGTAACAAAATGGAGACTCAACTACGAATAGAGATGACACTACTCTAAATCTAGATACACGGTAGTGTGTCTCCATCATATAACAGGCAAATGACACAGCGTGGGTGAAAAATGAACGTTAATATGCATTTGTAATGCTCTTTTTTACAAACGTTATTGAGCGGAGTATGGACACACACATGATAAACCATACCATAGGAATATCAATAAAAATGATGTGAAATATGCCAACCAATCAACTGAACAAAAAGCGGCTTCGTCGTGTAGAAAAAAAAAGAGGTCGTATCCCTATGGAACGCACAGCCATGAAGGTGCACAAATAAAAAACTGATCTAGAGTTCAAACGAAACGAACTATAACTTGAACATCAAATCCAGGAAACAAGCATTCTGATACACACTAAATACATACCTACGCACGCTGATAAAACATTATTAAAACCTAAACCGACAAACACGTACAATTCCGCAAACAGCAAAACGTCAACAGAATTGATCAAGTAAAACATGAATGAATATGTAATCACTCTCACGAAACTGAACTAAAAAAAAAAACACAGAAACAGACACGCACGAAACAGACATAAAATATAAAAGAACAAACAGACAAATAAAAAAGAAACGCCTGTATACTACACAAATCAAGCACACAATTCAAACACAAATATCATTCACTTTTCTGACATAACCCTTCAGTAAAAACAATCCTTGTTTCCTGTAGTTCAAATAATAGTTAGTTTCCTTCTAGTGAGCTTTAATCCGTTTTTTTGTGTGGCCTGGACACCTAACCATGATGCCTATTATTCCTCTTCACTATTGTGAGGTCCATGGGGGTACGAGCTCTAAATGATTTTTTTACGAAATGGCGAAGCATCATACACTACACACTACATCATACATTGCACACAACTGATACGACAACCTTGAGTAGCATGTAGTGATAACCACGCGTAAACAGTGAAAAGGATTAATAAACATCATGGTTAAGTGTCCAGGCCTGCTTACTACACGTGTGCTACTTTCATCGTGGCATATTTCCAGTTGCCCTTGGGAAGTTACTACATTACAAAATGACAAATCAACAAAATCCCATTTTATATAATCTATTAAAAAAAAGTTGATTATTTAGTTTAAAATAGTTTTATTTAAAATAGTTAATGGGTGGCAGTGCCTGCTGGAAAAGCAGCACTGATGTCAGTTTGTTGGAGGCTACTGAAGTTGCTTAAATTGAAATTTAAGGTTTTTGAACAGGTTTTTAAACACCAATCAAACGATATTTATCCCAAACTAAAGATAGGTATTTTAGGATAAGTAATACCTAAATTTCTCTTTAATTTAACGTTTTAAAATTGTATTGCATTGTTTCATCTCATTTAATTGCACTACCTATACTTCTTTAACCCGTTTAATCGCGTGTGGTTACAAGCAACAGAGCTATACATTGACCCAAACTCTCAAAGTAGGGTTTGTAATGGTGGTGACGACTTGCAAACGACAAAAATCTAGAGTTTCGATTCTGCAAGAAGATGGCTTCACATCACGATCCCACATCACTATAGAGCAGCGTCATGTGACGTCATATTGGCTACAAGAGAGATAGCTGCAAGGGGCACTAGATTAAAATGTAGGGTTAAACAACGGCACTTCTAGTCAAGGCAGTGCTTTGAGAGCGGATTTTGTAGGCTTGAAAAAACTTATTTTTCTCCAATCCCTTATGCTGCTAGGTTGTAATCGGAAAAGACAAGATTCCACTTCCTTAAAAATGTCAGCAACTGCCTACAAATCGACAAAAAAAATCGCGCGTTATAGGCCTAAGAAATCCACTCTAACAGCATTGGCTTCAGTAAGACGGCTCTTCTGTTTCCCCTTCAGTGACCCTTGCAGCTAACCCTGTTACTGGCTGCATGATAGAGTTATATACAATAATACTACGTTTTGTCACTGCCCTATACATCAGTGGCACGATGTAGTATTATTGTATATAACTCTATGCTGGAGCCTTAATGGGTTAGCTGCAAGGGGCACTTCAGAGAGAAATAGAAGGGCGTCATACTGAAGCCGATGCTTTGAAGAGTGATTTCTTAGACCTAAAACGCGCGATTTTTGTTGTTGGAGAAAACAACGTTATTTTAAGCCTAGGAAATCCGCTCTTCTGTTGTTTTTCCCTCCATTTTTATGTAGTGCACCTTGTAGTTATGCCCTCCAAAACCCATACCGGTGCCAATATGGCGGCAGATGTCACTGCTCTATTGGTGTGCATAACTGCTTGTCAGACCTCTTGTCTTCATTTATCCACTGTAAATATTCACCGTTACTGTGAGCGTACATGACATATATATCTAAATATTTTTAAGGCAAATGTGGAAGGAGATGGTGTCGAGAACGGACTGGCTAGTAAGATGGGTTGACGTTCGTTACGATGCGGCAGCTTTCGGTGGTTCAGGTGCCCGATCTGTGGCTACTATTAGAAGCAAGGACTCGAAGCAGGCAAGAGGTTCAGACGTTTGGAAACCGATTGTCGTCTGGAAAGACCAAAGATGTTTTGCTGAAGTAAGTTTGAACTACCGCCTCTTAGACATACTCTAGGTCTACTCTCTTAGAAACACTTTATGCATCATTGTCGGTGAATAAATCGGATTTGTTTTCATTTAATGTAAAACCCTGAGGATAAACTTACAAAGTCATTTACCAAATCTGTTTTATAACGGAACACCCAGAACGCTGCTTTCCCTATAACTAAGTGCGTAAAATTGTGTATTTAAAAATAAAGAAAAATTTTCATTAAATGCAAAACTACTAGAATGCAGAATTTAGTATTTAAAAAAAATATCCGCAAGCATACATTGCCTATAACCGAGATATAAAAAAAAAACTATTTTCAGCAATAAAGCAAATTTTTTAAAAGATTTTCCACGTTTTTGATATACTGGATTTTCCTCGTGTTTCATATAGCAACATATGAAATGGCCATGTTCTACACTTAGATAAAATCAGTATATCTCTCATATACATATTGTAGTTATTATGTATATTAGAATGTTTTAAGACGGATTATTTTGTAGTCACCAATCAGTGTTTCATGGTTAACATAAACAGTTATGTGAATGTAAAGACAAATAATATGTTACATTACATACTGCCTTAACAAGAGTGGGAAAAGGGGAGGCAGGTGAAACAACCAAATTACAAATTAGTACTGTAGCTGTGGATATACTAAACCGTATGACGTACATAGGCTGACGAAAAATAACAAACTGTGGGAGAGCTTACTAATTAGACTGAACAAATTCTTTTAAGGGAAGTTGGGTAACTTTGGGGTTAAGTTAGGGTTACGAGGCTTAATAAAAAGGCTTAGTTTAAGTTGTGGGAAAGGCGCCTAACCAAAGTTGGGCCTACTAGAGGCCTAACAGCCAAAATCCCCCAAACTAGGAGCCCTAGCAGGGGTTGAGGGAGGACCAGCCAGTTGGCTGGCCCGAAGGCTACTGATTTTCCATGCTGGCCCCCTTGCTTAAATACGTTTTGGTAACCCCTGACAACCGGGAAATGACCAGGGTATTATGGGTAATAGAAAGTTCTAGAAGGTTCTAGAGGCAGGAACCGGAAATATAATTACAAGGCATAGGTAATGTCCACCTATGTAAGATTAGAGACACAAGACTAAGATTGGCCATTGGCCCCAGCAAACATGCAAGTAAACAAGATTTGCGACATTGGCCATTTAAATTTTTTTAATTAGCATCAGGAACCGTTGTTCCAGTTAGTCAAGGCAAAGGCCCGGCCGAAATGTACGCACTGTACGGCCATATAATGTTTGCGTTAGTGTAATGGTTGATTCTGTCAGGATAGTCCGGCACGAAAACCCAAAAGAATAGTCTGCACAATTTCTCATTACTGATTGTGTACATGTATGGTGTGCGTAACCCAATTCTGAATGGTGCACCTTGGTATCCTTGGGGAATTCAAGAAGGCGTCCATAAATAGAGACAAAAAAAAACTTTTTTTTTTTTGCTTCTAGCGTCTAAACCGTTCATTCGATTGAAAATTAGTCGGTTACCATTTATATTTAGAATAAAATTTCCTTCAAATAAGATTTGCTCATATTTTTGGTAAAAGTAATCCTTCTTGCCTAAATTCGTTATTTAAATTATTTTAGGGTGTTTACGCATGTTACATACAACAGTGCATAATGTGTGTTACAGTTCCTGACTTTAAGAGCTGCAGGACCCGTTCTAATTTTGATTATAGACATGATTACTGATTAGGCTTAGACGAAATATGAAGATGCATATTTTCCAACAAGGGTACGGTAATTAAAACGATTTATATTAATTAAAAGCTAAGCTACTCCAGTTTACCTGCATTTTAGCGCTGTGCTCTTCACTATTTACCACAAGTTCCATCTTTAAACTGCTGCACCACCCGTTCTAATTAAGATAAATGGACGTGATTAGCTTAGACGAAAGATGAAGATGTACATTTTCCAACAAGGGTAATTGAAATTATTTTTATTAATTAGAAGCTAAGCTACGGCAGTTTAAGATAGAACTTGTGGTAAAATAGTCCAAAATGTACAGCGCTACACTGTAGAAAAACTATCGATGCTTAGCTCCTAATTAATATAAAATAGTTTTAATTGCCCTTGTTGAAATTCGTCTAAGCTTAGCCTAATCACGTCCATTTATCCGATTTAGAACGGGTACTGTTTAAAGTCAAGAATTGTAACATACATTATGCACTGTTGAACATAACATGCATAAACGGCTTAAAATAACTTAAACAATGAATTTTGTCAAGAAGGATTAATTTTACCAAAAATATGAATCGAACCTTTTTTGAAGGAAATTTTATTGTAAACATAATTGTAAATAGTGAATTTTCAATCGGATAAACGGTTTAGATGCTAGAAACGAAAAACCGGGTTTTTTTGTCTTCTTTTTTGGACACCATATTGAATTTCCCAAGGGTGCCAAGGTGGCATCATTACGTGTTGGAGTAGGGACATAGTGTAGCGCATTTTGTGCTACAATTTTTTTAGGTTCGGTCAAAAGTCAGCATTTGGCAACTAGACTACTATATAAATGGAGAGATTGAAACAACTGAATGCAAATGGTAAACTTCAAATTACACCAACAAGTAAACTATGTGAATTAGAGATGAACGACAAATATCCTATATCCATAATTAAATCAATAATGACACAGTTTTGAGATAAATTAATATCTGTGCTATTGGATCCTGATTGAAGAGAATTTCAGGTGTTTCTCCAGATAGATTTATTAAACAAATTACTGATTTCGATTTTATGGCACTGACCAAAGTAACTGATCTGATCTAAAGAAGGCCTACAGAAGAACAAAAGAGAGTGGTAGTTTGAATGAAGCGTATTCTGTAGGATTTGTGGACTAAAATGACTGCCATTTTAACAATTTTGGGAAATGGAAAAATATTTTGAAAATTTGGGCTGCCGTATAATAGCGGTGCTGTTAGAGCTGGTCATTATCACTACTTTTCAATTTTTATAAATGTTGTAATGTTTATTGATTTATGCTGCTATTTGAGATATATTCTCTATCTTTTTGGATTTGTTTATCTGAATGTTTTATACTCTTTAGCTGAAATTTAGTGATTGTTTTGAATTTTGGTCGTTGTTCATAATAGTGTTCTGAATAATGACCAGATAGTGACTTTGAATCAGACTTATCTTATAATTGTTGGGGGTGATTCCAAAAACTTACAACTACCCTGCAAATTAAATCAGAAATTTTAACGCATGTTTTTTTAGGTATCATTTCCTTCTCTTAAAATTATAACTAGACTTTTCCAACTAACTACAAATTTCAGGGGACGACATAATAAAAGCACACTTTAAAAATTCAAGTTTTGCGATAAAAGGGCAAATAGGATTCGATTTGTACTACTAAGAATGCGTACCAAGTTTCATGCTTTTAGCTCTTTGTGCTTGATCTTGTTGCTAACAATAATGGATTCTAAATTTGCAAATGTTAGTGTCAGAAAAAAATTCTAAACTCTTAATTGCTTCCATAATAATTGGACGATTTATGGTAAAATCTAGCTTAGCAATACGTTTGGGGGTTTTAAGCTATGTACCAAATTTAATTACAATTCGACCTTTCGTTTGGGCTCAACCCAGACTATACAACCAACCAAGCAACCAATCAACGTTTTGAAATTCGGTGTCCGTTATAGGCTACACTATGCTCGCTTCGCTCACTCTGCTCTGTCAATCAATACGAATCGAACCACCATGGGACCCCCATGACATACCCTAAGGGCCTTCCTTCACCCACCTGTGCCTGCTCCCTGAGGCTTGGCCAACAAATTATTGCAGATCGAGATAAAAGCATAAAATTTGGTACACAAGTCAATTTTAGTAGCACAAATCGATCCAGCCGTGGAACCCTCATGAAATACCCCAATGTCCCCCAACACCCCCCGTTTCCCCTCCCTTAGGTTTAATCATCAAATTCCTGCAGATTGAGTTGAAAGCATCAAATTTCGTACTTAATCGTGCAAGTACCTAGCAGTACAAATCGAACTAGCCATGGGACCCCTATGAAATACCACAAAGGCCTTCAAGTGGCCCTTGTACCCGTCCCTGATGCTTGATCAACAAGTTCTTGCCGATTGAGGCAAAGAAAGGTGTATGGTACACAAGTGATTTATGGCAGTACATTTCAATCCGATCCACCTGTAAGCGGCCCTAAGTCTGTTACCTAGTTTTTTAACTATGCTGAGCTAGCTTGATCTACCAGACAAAGTACCATCAAATTTTAAAGTTATTTTAATCAAGTAAGAAGTCAAATTTCAAGTTAGAAAAATTCATTTCCTTTCATTCTGTGTGAGCAGTCCGTATGTTAAAATCGTAGCGTCCATGAACTCGCTAGTTATTTTCTGTCATGAATTAGGCGAAATTAAACTAACTATTTTATTGTGTCATTTGCAGTTGTTTGATTCCGACTCTATTAGCCCGGATAATCCATTAGTTCGAATGGACATGCTCCAGCTTGTACATTTACGCCACCCAAACATAGCGGTGTTTCTTGGTGCCTGTCTGGAAGCGCCCACTGTTGCTATTCTTACTGAGTATTACCCTAAGGTATGGTTACCGCTAATTGTAAATATTCGAGCCATAGTCAAACATTTTAAAACAAACAGAAAATTGTGAAGCAAGGACCAAGTTAAATCATGGCAATAAAAAAAATGCAAGATATTGAACCAAAGTGAGCGAACGAAAATTATTACTGTTTTTGTCAACCTAAACTACACATTAAGCATTTATTATATTTGTTACATACTAATCAAATTACCGGCTTAAAGAGCACTGCAGCTCTTGGATAAGCGCCATAGTAATTCAAAAAGAACACAAAGATATTTTTAACAGCAAAACTATATGCTCTGTAATGAAGTAATAAAAGCCCACCCCTTTTTAAAATTTACATTAAGTAATAACTATTGGTGCGAAAGGAGGGGTTATCGATTTTTAACCCACGGCTACTATTATTGGCCCGGCTCAAGTATGCAAAGAGGTTGACAGCGGATCCCGAGACGACTTTGCATACGAGAGCAGGGACAATAATCTCAGCCGTGGGTTAAAAATCGATAACTGCAAAGTTTCCCTCCAATAAATGATTTATACCATCGTAGTGACGTCAAGCTAACTCCTATTTAATTAAAACGTGTTTGTGTTTTGTGAAAACTGATTCAAGAAGTACGTTAATCAATCAGTATGATGCTATGAATGATGGTAATTCCATTTTAGTTTATGGAGGAGGGAGTGGGTGGGAAGGAGACATGCGTCCTTTTGCCAGAATTCACGCTAGTAACCTCGCTCGTGTTTTCGAAGCTGTTCGAGTGAAAAAACTTCGATAAGAGGTAGCAGGGATAGAATGACATTGTGCTGAAACATTCATTTTGTGCGTATGTAGTTTAAGAATTGTTAAAAAAAATATGGTAATAGGGTATCGGTATGAATGAAGGTCATTCCCTTTTAGTTTGTGGAGGCTGGGTGGGGGGTGGAAGTTACGAGGAGTGAATAAGCATAGGTATGGGCCAGACACGTGAGAGGATAGGATATACCGGCAAGCTAAGTAATTCCTTTTGCACGTTTTTATTGCATCACTTCTGTATTTGGTAGTTGGTGTGTGCGTTCTGGAAGTGCAATCTGGAGGTGTCAAAAGTGTGGGTTATCGGCAAAAGTGTGTGGTAACTTGATAGCCCACACTTTTTGCAATGACGTACACTTCCGGTCATCGTTAACGGGATATAACCTACGGAAATTTAGCATGGCGTTTTGTTAGCGTGACGTCACAGCCGTGGTATAAACACAAATAAGTAAATACCTTGTACTCTTTTTAGTAATTTGGATGGAAATGTATGGTTTTCGATGATTGCAAAAAAAGGAATTGAAAACAAACTGATCTTCAAAAAGTGCAATTGGTGCGCATATAAAAGATTACATCATGATCTACTAATTTTACGTAATGATCTAAATCGAACGTACAAAGCGATTTCTACAACATTTTGAAATTTCTTTTTTACTCTTAGCAAAACTTGGTTAGGATTAGGCCTAACTGTTAGTTATTACATGTTTTACGGAAGGTGATGAATCTTCCTGAGAAGCTTAGGCTGGTTTCCTAATTTTTGGTGAGGATGTTTTTTTGTAACTACGCTGTGACACGAAGCAATTCAATAATTCAGTATACACCAAGTAAATACCCTTGATGACTGCAAAAATGTCCGTAATTAGAATAAACAGTATTTATCATACTTAGAGAATGCTCATGCAAAACCAAAAGGAGACTAATTTCATCAGCAACTAGCAAATTTTTCGTGGTCACTGGATGTCCCTTCTTTAGACTTAGAGAAGTCAGTCCTACTAATTACCAAGCTTGTCCACAGTGGGCCTTTTATTTGCGTCGTTTGAGCTTTCTGTGTATTCATCACAGCCATTTTGTATGGCAAGGGACTCTCGCTCAGAGATGTGCCTCCTTGTGCTAGTTCGACTAAGGCATCATTTCGGTGTTTTTCCAGAATATTTTGTGCTTGGTCTTCATGCAGTGCTTGGCGATTGCACTAGTCGTTTCTGGTCATAATTTTAGGGCTATGTGTATATGTGTATGTGCTCGTTAACTCTGACACTAATTTGTTGTTTGGTTTCTCTGATGTACCTCTTCGGGAAGCTATCACGTGCGACCCAGTAAACTGCTCTGGCTGTAGAGGGGAGTTGTGGAAGGCACTTGCTCTGGTTAAGGAACCACAATTGAGGAAGTGCCTTTCCACAACCAGTGTTAGGCTCTCTTCTAGAGCTGGAGCGGTCGTCTGGGTCCCATGTGGTAGCTGTCCGAAGGGGTACATCGCGAAAACCAACCACCAAATTAGCGTCATTGAACACCTACAAGCAACCTAAATCAGTGACAAAAGTCATAATGCTATCGTCAACCATTCTGTAAAGACCAAGCACACAATATACTGCATTAACACCAGCACGATGACCTTGACCTTATTCTGTCATTGACCTTGTTGACAGAATAAAAGCACTCAAAGTAGTTAACGTTTTAAAAAGCCAGCAAGTGTACATGAATACAATAAAATGCGACGTTTCGGGATTTATCATCCCGTTGTCAAGCAAAAAAAATTATAGCATAAGCTACAAGTCACAAGATGCACTTAAATGGTTTCTGCCACCACCTCCACTCTACAAATCACTTCTTCCTTGCTTCGTTAGGGAGAGGTCGTCCCAGCTTCGGCTTTTGCGCTGACTGGGCTTCACTTTTTGTCTTTAACTTTTTATTTTTTTACCTTTTACTGCTCCGGCTTGCTTTTCTTTAAAATGGGAAACTATTTAAGTGTATCTTGTGACTTGTAGCTTATGCTATAAAATATTTTTTCCTTGACAACGGGATGATAAACCCCGAAACGTCGCATTTTATTGTATACATGTGCACTTGCTGTCTTTTTGAAACGTTGACATTGAACTTGCACAAGGAGGCACACATCAAACCCTCGAGTCCCTCGACATACGACAATGTCAGTTTTAAAATATCCCTCTTTTCTTATGAACATACTGGAACCCTCACACTGCCAGAATGATTAAATTATTCCCACTGAACTGACTATCCGACTGAATTTACTGTGGCTGTTTTCCTACCAGCTCCATATTCCACCTGCTTCAAGCATCCACCACCACCAACGTTGCAGAGAAAACACATACTGTGGGGCAGTGGGATAATTCGAAATTTTGGCTGTTGTCAAGCTGTTGACTTCTTTGAAGAAGGAGGCAGCCACTGACCACAAAGAATATGCTAGTTGTTGCTAAACCCAGTCTTCTTTTGGTTGTGCATGAACAGTTTTTAAATATGAATTCTGTTGACCAAAGCAATTTTACTCAAGTATCAACTTTCTTTACAACTCTCTTAACCATGTACAAAAATGCTGCAGTATTCGGTTTTTAAGTTTTGTTCGCGATTGTAGCCTACCGACATTGAACTAAGCTGCTGAATGAACATGGAAATTATTTTTTTTTTAATTCGAAGTTTTAAGTCTTAACTCTAGTTGTCGAACCGCAATTGGAGTGCCTTCATCTACTAGTGTTAGGCTAATCTCTAAAGTTGCCTGATAATTATTCAGGATACAGCATTAAAAAGTTTTTGCACTTTTTTTCGCGATAAAAAAGAACCTGAGATGTTAACGTGCTGTTGTTATCAAGAGATAAAACGATGAGTGGTATAAGATAGATAATTCCATCTGAACGCCCAGAATTCCCATGTACGCATATTTATTTTGCAATATCAGTTTCTATTTTTTTTGGGCAGGTTCTTCTGTAGTAAAAATATGTCACTGTCACTGTCATTGTTACACAATGTCGCAGGAAGCAAATAATTTTGTCACTTGTCTCCTGTGACAAGGCAGGAGTCGCGATTTAATTTTAATTATGTTTTTATATATTTACTAAAGAAAAAATGTTATTAAAAAAAATTTCTTTCTGCAGTAAAATACCTATACGAGGGAATACCAGGGGTGCAGCTGGCATTATCTTGTACCATAAATTCGTTTGACCTCACAATGCAAAATCTGTTAACATTTCAGGCTTCAGGTCTGAAATGGAATACGAGGAGTGTAGGAGGAATCATTAATAGTACAAGATTCCTCCTACACTCCTCGTATTCCATTGTAGACCTGAAGCCTGAAATGTTAACAGATTTTGCGTTGTGAGGTCAAACGAATTTATGGTACAAGATAATGCAAGCTGCACCCCTGGTACTCCCACGTATAGGTATTTTACTGCAGAAAGAAATTTTTTTTAATAACATTTTTTCTTTAGTAAATATATAAAAACATAATAAAAATTAAATCGTGACTCCTGCCTTGTCACAGGAGACAAGTGACAAAATTATTTGCTTCCTGCAACATTGTGTAACAATGACAGTGAGTAACATATTTTTACTACAGAACAACCTGCTGTTAGAGTTTTAAAGAAACAACATAAAATCAATTCATAAACAATACACTACAAACGAAAAACCTTCTAGTGGTGTATTCCCAACCCTTCCTCCCAATGAGTAACTGAACGTATGCATGCTTCAAGAAATCACTTTTCAATTTTGTGGAAAACGCACCACACGTTCCTGCCTAGGTAAGAAAAGCTGTTCCTGTATCCCGTATTGGTACAACGCTTTCACTGCTAGACATCCAGATGACATGCAATGAAGCTATTAAAACTAAATGGTTTGAAAGGTAACTCGTACCCTAATGGTCCTATTTTCATTCTGTTTTTTACTTTAGCGTTGGCTCACGGTTCTATACAACTTTCCAATTTACTCTGGTAGCGAAGGAAGTATGGCGTAGACGTTAGTGTCGTGATGACCTGGAACGGATGGTGCAAGGTCAGCAATGATCACCTGTGCAGATGGCCCCCTCACCATACTACACTTCCACTTAATATCATTTCGATCGTGCACATGGGGGAGAAACGCTGATCACTGGTCCATCCTTTCTGAATCGCCCTGTATATAAACAACCGACTTTGTTGACTGGACAAATGATAAGGAAAAGACTGCCACCAGTCATTGAATATTTAAAAAAAAACAATAGTGCTACAATAAAGCGCAGTTGAACTTCTGTGTTTCGAGACTAGTGTTTAACTAGTGTGTGGTTTAAAAAATGTTTAGCTTAAAAACTTCGTCACATCATAAAATCAATGGCAAACAAAACAAACAAAAACTGGTAAAATTTGATGACACACATGGGGTCTGGTTTGTACAAACACAGTTTTCGTACAAACCATGGCCAAAATTTACAAAAGACTTTTTATGGTGTTTTATTAATCTAAAGCAACAAATAATCTACATGAAAAGACTCCCTTATAAATATTTACATCACCATCACATACAAAAAAAATAACTTTGAGGTCATAGCTTTGAAATGTCACGGCAGCTTTCAAGTTTTCCTTTGTGTGTCTATAGTCAGAGCGGAGAAAAAGGCAAATATGATTTTTTTTAATGGAAAATAGCGCAGTCCCGATATTAAACTCACCGTTTTCATCAAATATAAAATGTCTTTGATCAAATATAAAATGCCTTGCAATTATAGCCTGTTTACACTGTTTCAGGTAGTATCAAAAGATAATGTTAAATGTTGTACAGTTCCGGCAGAAAGTAAATTTACCAAACCCAGAATTATTGTTATAATGAGACAAGCGCCAACAAAGGCATGCACGTGCCTTGATGTCTGCTGATGCACGATATTTGCTCAGGTTCAACAATACCATAATGCAACAATGCCTTTTTTTTCGCTATAACGACAGTACGTTTGTAAATTTACTTTCTGCCAGAACTGTATAGGGTGAACCAAAATTATGTACGTGGTAAACTTCTCTTGCTGCAATTGCAGAGAGTCGTTTCTTTCAACGATGAATTTTTTGAACACGACGACCGATATAACGGAAATATGCCCGTGCCAAATCCGATTTGGAAAAATCTACGATTCATATTATGATTTTAGATTTGTCTTATGTTCTTCCGATGAACGAATAGACGGTCTCGCCATCGGAAGAAAACTGGACTAACGATTATTGACGAAGAAGAGACACGCAATCTTCGAATGTTTGACAAAGATTTTCCCGTGTCAATACTGAGAGAAGACGTTCAGGGACAAGACTTATAAATGGAGACACGATATGACAACACGAAGGAAAGTGTAATGTAACATGCAAATCGTGCGGGTGGGACTTACTCTAACAGCCTCGCATGTAAATGACACATGTTGGCAGGGCTGTAAACCATTGTGAAAGGAAAATTGGAGAGTCCTCAAAAAAAAGGCCTAAATTGTCTTTATCTAAACTCAACCTATGCTTGAAGAGAAACAATTTCTTAAATGTCAGCAATTTATATCTCTGAGTGTGTAGTTTTACACTCTTGAACAGATGCGCCGCTATTCTTACTATACACTCCCTTAAAACACCTGCATATCTAATCAGATACCCCACACACCGCTGAAAAAAAACACAAAAAAGCTTATATTACGAGGGAAAAATGGATAAATGCAGGGGTTTACTGGAGGGTTGCTAAAGAAGGGTTGCTTTGCGCCAAATTACAATGCCCATGATTGTAACATTGCTCTTTCTAGAATGTAACGTTAGCTGTGGTATTCTAGAAAGTGCATTGTTACAAAAAGAGCTCAACAAAGTAGAGCTCAACAATCGGTACATTATTCACCCTGTATTTTAAACCAATCAATCGTCATGTTTGCCTTTTTTGATGTTCTGCTCATGACCTCAGAATGATGACCTTTTTTGCGTAATAATGGCACTAAAAGGCAATTATTCCGCGCCCAAACTATATAGAAATAATTTTTTTTCACTCCTCCCTAAAGTATATCGAATCAGTTCCCATCCTTGCTTTTCATGTGCTTCTGACATTTCTTAGTATTAGAACAATTTCTAATTAGAACAACTAGTACGATCATTTTACTTCAGGGAAGCCTAGAAGATATTCTGCCATCTAGAAAGCTCCCCTTAGATTGGGACGTGAAATTTTCCATTTTAAAAGACATCGCTCGGGGAATGGAATATCTTCACAGCTCATCAATCGAATCACACGGAAATTTGAAATCCAGCAATTGTTTAATGGACAATCGATGGTCAATTCGAATTACAGGTAAATTATTTGTATAGACTTCACCCAAATTTATAGTGAATCATGTAGCGAGGCTGTGAAATAATAAAACAATATTGCAGGGTTTGGTGCTTCAATTATTAGAGCTGAGCGAAAGCAGGGTGAACGGGGAGAAAGCCAAGCCAGGTAAGTGTAACCTGGCAACAGAGTTCAAGCTCATTGCTTCTAACAATGTACATGCATGGTTAGATGTGATGTTTTATCAAAATGTGACGTTTGCCGATGTGATGTTTGTTCTGTCACTAAAACGGAAGAAACTACAGGAATGCAGCTTCTTTGTTTAACTTTTAATAATTCTTTGCACATGAACTTAACGTTAGGGCGTGGTATCCCTGTCATTTGCTTCCTGAACAGATCGAGAGGAGTAAATATTCTAAAGGCTGAGTCGGTAGTTTACAATTTGGTGTAAAGCAACCCTTTTGAGTAACCCTCCAATAAACCCAAGCATTTTAGCGTTTTCGCCTACTCCTAATATAAGATTTTTTTGCAAGCTATTTTTACAATCGATATCGATTGGGTGAGTTGCTGGTGGACCATTTTCACTCTTTTTTTTTATGGGAGGTGTCTTTTCTAGGGGGTGTGTGGGAAAGGAGTTTACTCGTTTTACACTTGACACGCCAGAATTTTCCATCCAATTTTTTTTTCACTAAAGGAAGTATGGTAAACCTTTTTTTTATGTACAAGTTTCGGGAAAGAGACTAAGTCGTGTTTTCCATCGTGTTTTCTTTAATGAACGATGGATATAAAAGGTGCGGACAAAGCCGTAGGTCTTCATATCAGTCATATATGCCAACTTCAAAAAGATTTCAAGGTTCCAGTGCAAGAATGCAAAGTTGAATGTTAGTTGCGAAAGGAGGTAAGAAATCTTCTGCAGAAGCATACCGTGGTAAACTTCTCTTGCTGCAATTGCAAAGAGTCGTTTCTTTCTACGATGATTTTTTTGGCACACGATGACTGATATGATGGAAATATGCCTGTGCCCCAATTTACCTGATTTGGAAAAAAATCTACGATTCATATTACGATTTTACATTTGTCTGTTCTTCCGATGACGAAGAGATGGATGGTCTCGCCATCGGAGGAAATAAAAGACTAACGATTATTGACGGAAAAAGAGAAACGCAATCAATCTTCGAATGTTTGACAAAGAGAATTTCCCGTGTCAATACTGAGAGAAGACGTTCAAGGACAAGACTTATGAATTGAGCCATGGATAAGGCGACACGAAGGAAAGTGTGACGTAACATGCAAATCGTGCGGTGGGACTTACTCTAACGACCTCACATATAAACGATACATGTTGGCGGGGCTGTAAATCGTTGTGGAAGGAAAATTGGAGAGCCCTCAAAAAAAAATACCTAAATTGTCTGTATTTAAACTCAACCTACGATTGAAGAGAAACAATTTCTCAAATGCCAGCAATTTATACCTCTTAGTTTTACACTCTCGAACAGACGCGCCGTTATTCTTACTATATACTCGCTGAAAACATCTCCATATCTAATCTGATACCCCACACACCCCTGAAAAAAAAACACAAAAAAGTTTATATTACGAGCAGGGGAAAATGGAAAAATGCAGGGGTTTACTGGAGGGTTTCTCAAAAAGGGTTACTTTGCGCCATATCATAAACTACTCGAGTCCAACTTCATATCATGAAGCATGGCTGTGAGATGTCTCAGAATATATTGCTGTCATTCAGTACAATGACTGGGTTTCAGAAAGGCCCTAGTCTTACTCTGTTATGAAGTAAGGCTGTGAGGTGTCCCACAATGTTTCCCTTTCTAAATTAGCCAGATGATGCAAAACAACATCAACACAACACACAAAACTCTACGTTTCGGAAAACAAATCGATACCACTTTCTAAAATATTAGCAATAAAGCATCATTGATGTTGGGCAACCACCAGACTTTCCCAAATGTCTAGATAGAACTAGGCAAGGACTGAAACGAAGAAATTTAAATGTCAGTATGGGATTGGTTACTTCTGCAGAGCCAAGGTGTGGCTCCTTGAAAATTGAGTTCTGACAGGCAAAGCCTGGTTTTTATGAGTTTACCATGGAGTGCCGGGTTATAAGTGAAAGGTTGGTAGTGAAAGGTTGTAACTATGTTTCTCGTGGAGGTCAATAACTTTTAAGGTACAACATTTAGCCACCAAGTACTGCATGGAAAATATCATATAAAATCAGGCTTTGCCATTCAGACCTCACTTTTCGTTGAGCCACACGTTGGCTCTGCAGAAGTAAACCACCGTATTTTGACATTAAAATTTCATTCGTTTCTACTCTTGTAATGACGCGTGGGTAATTCGGTGCATACTTGTATACCCTCCACCAACGATGCTTTGTTGCTGATGTTTCAGAAAAGTATTTTCTATTACAATTTGTTTCTTGTATCTGAATAGGGTTTCAATTTGTTATTTCGAAAAGTGGATTTGTTTCTGTCGTTCTTCCTTTGCATCGTTTGGCTCGTTTAAATGTTGATGGTTTAAGTGCTGAAAAAAAATTACATTACTGAAGTACAATTTTTTTAATTTATATTTAGATATGATAATCCAAGCGCTTTTCTTTAGACCTGTGGACAGATGTAATGAACAGCCATGTGCAATAATACACAAATATAATTAGCGACAGTGGGTTTTTTTTTTAAATAGGCCTGTGCATGTCTTATTGGCTAGAATGTCAAACATCTCCTGAAATAATGGAGGTGAATACATTTCGGAAACGGATTGTACCTGAACCTGAATTTATGGCCCTGTTTGTAAAGAGTATGCGTGGCCAAGACTTTCCAGGCCCTGTATGTGCATATACAGTTTATATTTTTATCAGTTTATTAATACTTAGTACTGATTAATATCTTGATCCTATAAAGATAATAAGCAGTATTGGACACTGTATAACGTATAACAATCCCCAACTTGACGAATTTTGTATTACATTTACCTTAAAAGCAGATCATAAGTCTAATTTTTCCTGTGATGCTAGTCCAGTCCACAAATCATTTGCGTAAAGCTGATGTTGGAACGAGTTAAGGAGCAGTTGAATTTTGACTTTATTATAGTGGCAAAATATAATAGAAACTCCATCTTTGATGTTGTTAAACGATAGAAAACGTAAAATTTTGGTTTATGTCCTCATAATAATACGTATATTTTATCATGTTCAGCTGATTTAAAACTGCCAAAAATCAACTGACCAAGATTAAGGATATCAACTAAAACAATAAATGGAAGCTGCCAGTGAAACTGTATTTTGGGAAACACACGTCACCAGATATTTGGGTAATCAGGCACGAATACCCAAATATCAAGTGACATGTGTTTCCCAAAATACAGTTTCACCGGCAGTTTTCATTTATTGTTTTAGTTGATGTTTAATTTCCTAATATTTTTTGCCTAATGTTTGATGTCTCAATAAATTAACAAATTTGACGGTAAAACACCTACATGCTATAATTGTTACACCTTTAAACTGTGAAAAACAGCCAAATCAAATCATACAACGTCTCTGCACTTCAGCAATTTCATAAGCTAGCATTTAATTTGTTACAGTGTAGTTGTGATGCGTTATTTTAAACAATACCTTTAGTTACTTATTGTGGACTGCACCAGAACTCCTGCGTACTTATTCGAATCAGGAAGACATATTTCCTGGTACCAAAGAAGGAGACGTTTATTCGTAAGTTGAATTTACTTTTGCGGTGTTAAAATGCAAACGTGCTTTCTAAAATTGATATTAATACATTTCGAAATTAGGTTTGCCATTATAGTTAGCGAGGTTTGCAGTGAAGCAGGACCTTATTCCATGGAGAAATCTGTTTTGTCCACTGAAGAGATTATTTTACTTCTGAAAAATTTAGATGATCCTGGCAACAAGGGATTGAAAAAGGTAAATTACAGGACTGCCCAAACTGGGGTGCCTTCGAAAAGTCATTGGTGTTGTGATGAATGGTGCTGAACCATATGTTAATCATGTGGACCATGCGAGATTTGTCATCGTTATCCCATTCCAGGCTTACTTGGTTACATGTGCATATAGCACCTAAATTATACCCATGGTGCAACCCATGTGCACAAACAATCTTGCTTACCGAGTTGGGCGTGGTAGAACAGGAGTTATGGCTTGTTTACCCGACGACGGTTTTCTCGCTGACTAGCTTTTACTTGATCAATACTAAATCTGATGGATGTTTCCCACCTTTACCGGAGTATGTGGCTTTCAGTTGTCTATGCGTATTAGTAACCATGGCAACGATGCACACGCAAATCTTCTCCTGGTGCCTCGTGACATGACGTACGATGCTTGCAACATTTGAGCGTCGATTTATAACAACAAGAAAACAATTTTTACTGCAGTACAAAACGATGGACTGTTTTTTGTATGCCGGCATTCGATGGTTTGTCTTCGATTCGGTAGCTACGAAATGGACGCCATGTTGGATTTTGCATCTCGCTGCGAGGAGCTATTTATTCTACCGACGTTTGATCATTGCTAGAAGCTGTACTTTGTGGGAGAATAACAAATTTTGGAAATAGCGTGAAATGACAACAATCTTGTAGTAATGTTTAAAATTACTGTAGCGCTTTGTTCGTTATCCATGTTATTTATAATGCATACAATTTAGCAAATAGCTTTCGGCGAGCGAGAAGGCCTTTATGTGTAAACGCGCCCTTAATCTATGCAAACGAATCGACCATCCACCAACCAGTCAGAACAGAGGTGACAACAAAGGGTCATTCTTTGTGGATGCAGGGGAGTTCTGTACAAACTGTTTTTTTTTTACAAATAAGTTTCATTAAACCATGATTAACACTGAAACGAATGTTACATAGTAAGTATGTAAAGAAACTTCAGGGTTACTGTATGTGCCAGATTATTGCTGTTAGGTGAATGAGTATCAACATAATGATGATGCAACCTGTGTAATAATGACGTGTTCGGTTGAATGAATATTGACACAACCATGGCGCAATCCGTGTGATTTATTCGGGTTGAAAAGTACAGAAGTTTATAACGTATCGTTAAATCCATGTTACTTTAGCTTGGTGGTCAAGCTGGATTCATTTTTGAAGTCAAGGCAGCTTGTGCAGCGTGATAGTCACTAAAAACTACTAAAAACCCCAAAATGGCCAGGTAACTGTCCAACTGTCCAACTGTCAAATTCAATATGCGTAGACCCTTAAGCTACCGCCATTAGCAACCACAGTTGAGTGTATTGTATAAATCGTATCCTGGTCAGAAAAAAATTCGGCTTGCTGGAAGCCGGTCACTACCAAAAAATAATAGTAGCCGTCTTCTAGCTAGCCGAATTTTTTCTAGAGGGATATGGGTTATAAAATATATTCAGCTGTGGTCGCTAACGGTGGCTGCTTAGGGTTCTACACGCATTGAATTTTACAGTAAAATTGGCCAGTTACCTGTCCATTTTGGGGTTTTTCGTGGCCATCACACTGCAACAACCTGCTGTCTGTTGGAACGCCTGATGGTTCGCGTTACACCGCACATTTAAGATGAATGGTGGTCCATATATCAATCACGAACAACCACGACATTTGTGAACATGTTAATTGTTTAATTCAACCATGGCCAACTTTCGATTGTATGAATATAATACGAGTTGAAACAAAGTGTTTCATAGAGGCGCAAAGCCAAAACTGTAGTTAGGGAACTGCTATGGGAACTATTCTGGCCTATTCTGGACAATCTTTCGGCCCCCTACGATGATCGGAGGTTTCCCGGAACGAATCCCTGGCACCTCCCTTTACTAGATATTTCTTCTTCACTAAAAGTCTCAAATGTTCAAAATTGAGCCGGTTCAGCTCAAACGAGCATTCAATTGCTTCGGCAAGGCTCAAAAGAAATTAATTTAAAAAAAATAAGTTCCATAACTAAACTAGATAGACCATACTATAATCAAGCTATCAGGCTAGGAATAAGAAGTTATTATACCACTTAATTTCTGCCATGAGCCATGCAAGCAAACAGGATATAAAACGAAATATTCATTCTTACCAGGCAAACAGTAAACTTTTTTTTTTCAGTCCAAACTTCGCCGAATCCTGGCCGAAAATTGGCGGCAAGCTGCCTGTCAGTGCCAAAAAATTCGGCTTAGTTGTGGTAAATTTAATTTATATTTCTTACTATCTGCAAAATACTAACCTTCAGTATGTGCTAAAATCGTTTCGATTTGCTTTTGTTACTCGAATTTTTAAAACCCTTTAATAGTTTAAAACCAACAATACAATGTGGTTAGCCACTTGGGGCATTGTATTGTTGTCTACAACAATGCAACAACAACCATCAGTCCTCACTTTGGTTTCGGGTACTTGTACCGGATGGATGCATGGAAATTGTGTCCTGCTTTTCTTGTGGTTTGCCACGGCTACTCGAAATAAAGTATAGAAAACGGGAAGCCCTGGGGTCCGGGGACTTCACGTCCTGTACTAGTTGGTAAGAAAAAAACCCTAGGCTTTTAGGAAGTTCATCCTGCGTGTTTGGAAGGGAAGGATGTGTATTTTCGCTGAATCTGCTGACGTGAAGTATTTTTTAGTAAGTTGTTAATTTTTACTAACCTGTGGGGGTTAGGTCTAACCCGATTGTGTTAGGCCTACTTTTTGCACGATCTCCTAGATTGTCTTTTCGGTTGTTGATTTTGGTCGATCGTCTTTAATTTTGTTTGGAAACGTGTTTCTGCTTCGTTCTTATTGAATAGATTGCATTTTGAAGTTTAGGTCATATTTTTAAACTTGCTCGTAGCATGTTGCATGCATCTTGAACGATGGCGCTGCGCCAATTCTCCATGTTCTTCGCCAGCGTTCTTGCGCTGTAGGCTTGCGGCATGTTGCTGGCCGATTTCGGCCACGCGAAAAGCCTGTCCGTGTTTCCTTTTCTAATTTTTTAACAATTATCCCCCCATTTTGTCATGCATCTCCAATTCTTTGGTTTGGCGGAATTTTTTAAGTAAAACAAAAATCCTGGTTGGTCTATGACTCTGCACTTTGGCCACTTTGAGCCAAGTGTCATCGTAGCCTTTTGCATGAAGTTTTCACATTGAGGAAAATTTAAGTGACGCTACTGTTGGTTGCTTAACCTACCGTTTTGAAGCGTCAGGCATGTGGTATCGTAACTGTTTATCTGGTCATAAATTTATTTTGGTTAGAGTAAGAATTACAAAATAGAAGAGTCAGAGGTTGTTGAAGTTCAGCGTTGCATGGCTTCGTTCTTTGCTCAGTTAGTGGTGGCTCGTTCATCAGTGGTCGCTTCGCTGCCGCCATCTAGCGACGCAGGAACGAACTTTTCTCATACTAGCGCTGAAAGGCGGATCGAGGAGGCGGCTGCTGTTGGAGTGCGTGGAAGTGAGAAGACTGGAGTGGGGAGTAGTGGAATTGAGGCTGCCGGCACAGGGTCTGTGGCAGCACAACAGCAGACGATCGTTGCTAGATCGGAGCTGCCTGTGCGGGGCAAGGTTGCTAGTGGGACTGGACTTGTGAAAAGCAACCAAATTGTAAACTCCAGAGGCCAGGGAGTTAGCCCCAAAAAATCTCGTAGTGGAGAAAAAGGAGGAAAACGAGATTCTGTCACGAAGTAGAGTTCCCGTAAAAAGGGAACGACCCACACTCGGGGTGTGGCGAACACCACAAGGCCCCGAGTGATGCAAAATGTTTGGCAGGCGACGAAAACTGCCGAAACCCGAACATGACAGCGCCTTAGCGTCAACACGGGATTGACGATTCGAATCGGCGTTGGTCAAAGGATGGAGGGCACCAACAGTGGCATCGCTTGTTGGGGAGAGAGTCACAGTGCTGCAGTTTGTCTTCGGGTCATCGCTCGTCGCTAGGCGCACATCGCTCATCTCCAATCGCTCATCGCTCCTGGCCATCTTGTTGCTTCTCGTCTGCTGGAAAGGATGGACATTGTGGGTTTGCTTCCAGAGATGAAGTTTTGGTTGGCCTTTCCAAAGCTGGCTCCGTGCTAGGGCTAGAGTGCTCGCCGCGACCTTGCAAGAGAGTGTGTGTTCTGTGGAAACACCTTCCATATCTTGCATTTCTTTTTATTTTGTGAAGGAATTTTTAATTTTTTTTAAATTCCTTGCTGGTTAATGTCACTGAATTTTGAAAGAGAGGGTCTGTGGCTGCATAAGGGCAATTTATTACATTTGCACTGCAGTTTTTTTTTTGTGCAGTGCAATTCTCGCCTGGCTTTCCAATTCGGCGTCAGCTTTTTTGACCAAATCACGAAATGAATGTGTTCTTTCACTTTTTCATTATAGGATAATGGAAATATTATTACAGAAGAGACGTCTTCTTGGACCTGGGTTCGCTTGAGTTCGGACCCTTTTTGTCAAACTAATCAAAAACTATTCAGCTGGCCTTATTAACCCCTGCCTATTTCATCAATACGAAGTAGCTTTATGGCAAAGCAGGAATCATTGCACTCCAGATCGTTTTGGGAATTCCAGGGTGCGTTTCTGCTTTTCGCTTTTGTTCGAGTTGGCCTCAGAGGGTAAGAATGCCAAAGGAATGAATCCTTTTCACAGAACCGGCGTTTAGGATGGGCACTTCGGAAAGGTTTTTTTTCATTGAAGCGAACAGGAAAACTTTTGAATTGGACCAGGAAAGAATGACTTTTCTGCTTCCTGAATTTGGCAAAGGATGTGGGTTCATCCGTTCGGATAGGAAACATTATCTGAACTTCTTTGGGGCGATTAAGGTAATCCCACTCTTCCGCCTGGATTAGGAAATAGATGCGACGGCCCTCCACGACCAGCCTTTCCTCCTCCTGCGCCTCCTACCTGCTAAGGGTGGGCGTTCTCTGTTCGGAAGCCAATCTCCCTGCGCGGCAAGTCCAGAAGCTAATTCTGCCTATATCATTATGCCCAGCCATGAAGAGAAAGTTGGCAACTCTGAAAGCACTTGTGGGGGGACAAGCGTATATTGTGGTCAGAATTCAAGTAGCGTAGTTGCTCTTTGTAGAGTTTTTTAATGTTAATGCCTTCCTTTAACAGGGCCTTGATTCCGTTTTTGGGCAGATCTGCTCTTTTCTTTCTCACCTGTGGACAGCAGTGTAGTCGCCCTTTGTTTTCAGTTTGATTTGATTCTGCTGGGGCAAGCGTCTCTTCGCAAGTGGGACTTAACGCTCAATCGATCCAGTCCTGAAATGGTACCTGAGGAACCTCTCTAGATCACGTCTTTGTTACGTCTTTTGCAAAGAAAGTAATAATGGAAGAACTGGCCTCTGCAACAAGGGACGGTGAGCTGGGCACAATGTCTTGAGAGGTCAGGCTTGCCCGTTTTGCAAGGGATCGGTCAGCGGTCACACTGGCTTTTCTGGCAGAGTTCCGTGCCAAGAACATACCGGACGTTGGTCCACAGCCGACACTCATCAAGGCCTTGGCTAGCACTGTTGATCCAGAAGGTACTGAGAAGGCTCATGGTCCTATTCGAGTGCTCCACCACTATCTCTTGAGGACGGTGGTTCTGGACATGAGGCAGAAATCAGAAGAATGGAGAGTTCCATCAACTCACTTTTCCTTCAGGTGGACTAAGTATCGGGCTGCCTCTTCCCAATCCCAATGACCCCAGCCACGATCAGCAGGTGGATCTGCAGAGTCTTCTGGCGTGCTAATGAACTAGGTCCTAGTTATTTGGATCTACCCGAAAATGTTCGAGCTCACAAGCTCAGGGCGCTTGCAGCTTCTAGGGATTACGGAACAGGAACACCCACGAATGGGGTCGTCACCACCCGGCCTGTTCCTGGATCAACCAGAACACTTTTGTCTATCACTTCCTCTAGGATATCAATATTTTGAGAGGAGCAGCGTCCACTCGTGGCGGTTGGGACATAAATTGGGAATTGACGGCAGTCTTACATGGGCACAGTGAGGAGAGTAACACACAGTAGAAAGATGTAATTAGTGGAAAGATGAACACGGTGGAAAGATGTACACAGTGGAAAGATGAACATGGTAAAATGTGCATACTGGTGAAACGACTGCGGGGCGTCAGTCAGTGTCTTAGTGGAGTTTACATGAGAGTTTCTCTGAATAGGAAATGAAGTGCAAACCTCATTCTGGAGAGAATATTCACCACCACGCAAGTTCATGTTTTAGTGTTGTCCCACATGGAACTTTTCCTCGATTAAGAAGACATGTGAGTTGCGTTGAGTTAATGCACAAGTGTGAAGCGGATTATTGCGACAGCGGAAACTTGCTATTCATCGGCACTGGAGCATGAAAAGCAATTCAGTATCAGTGCGAATGAACAATTGATTGAATGCAAGCAAGTCACCAAGTTCGATAGGAGGAGGAATCACTCCCAGGAAACTGAAAGGGTGGGTTGATTTTTCTTTATGGTAAGAACTTTGAGTTGTGTCGCTAGTTTGTAGAGCAATGCAAATGAGTTAGTCGGGTTTGTGCTGCCCCACCGACCTTTTTGGATAAATTCAGCACATACTGAAGGTTAGTATTTTGCAGATAGTAAGAAACGCAAATTTTAACACTGATTAAAATTAGGTTTTACTATCCTAAAATACTTACCTTCAGTAGGACCTACCCAGCCTCCCCGCTTGCCCAAACCTGCAGACACAGAGGATGAAACGAACAGTGAGGATTGATGGCTGTTGTTTGCATTGTTGTAGATAACAATACAATGTCCCAAGTGGCAGTTGGGCTAACCTCATTGCACTGTTGGTTTTAAACTATGAAAGGGGTTTAAAAATTCGGGTAAGAAAATCAAATCGAAACGATTTTAGCACATACTGAAGGTAAGCATTTTAAGATAGTAAAAACTAATTTTAATCAGTGTTAAAATTTGCGTTTATCTTGGTTTACGGTAGATTATTTTTAATGTATATCGTAGTCATCGTGTTGTGCTGTAGAGGCGAAAATTGATTTTACATTTTTGGTTTCAATTAACTGGGGAGTAATAATCATATTGATAGCAAACACTTAACATTTTTAGACTATTAATAATGGATTACGATGTTTTCGAATGTTTGCAGGTTTGGGTCCGTTTTAGCGGAAGCACAACTAACGAAGCCTTTAGGCCTAGTGTTCAAAAGCAACTACTACCTTTAGAAGCGCTAGAAAAAAATGGACTGATAAACGTAAGTCAGATTTGCTTAAGTAATCAAACGCCTTACTTTTCCTATAATTTACTAAGAATGATATTCTAGCTAGTTGTTTGGTAATTATCTTCTTCTGCTACGTAAGATGGGTAGTTTTTTTTTAATGTACTTATAAGGGGGGGGGGGTTTCCTCCAATTTCAAGGGTTGCAAAATGTTTTAAAACGAAAAAAATTGAGATTTATGGTTTGGCGATTTACTTCTGAATTTCAATTATTACATTTAAGTCTTGAATCGAATTTTAATGGCTTTTCTGCCTTAACAAAGCTGGTATTTCGAGTTTTGACATAATTTCTAATATTCACGCCCAAAAAAATTCAGTTTATCAGCCAAGGGGTAAATCACAATCTGACACGATTTTTTTAGTTTTAAACTTGTTTTTTTTTCTGACAATACCTCCTTAACTTCCAGTTGCTACCTAGCTACTCCCAATTTTTGGGTAAAATTATGTGTGAGAATCACGCACGTATCCTTTTAAATTATAATTCGGGGAAAAATTGAATCTTTTGGCTCACGCTTCAGCATCAAAACAAATTGGAACTTTTTGAGGAAAGTCAGTTATACTTACAGCTTACCAGCTTTTCACTTTTAATGTACACAAGAATCACAGTTCGGATGAAAAAGCAGATTCAGAATTGACCGTAGAAGAGATTGTTCACCAAATTTATGATTTTAGCTATTGTATTTTCCAATGCGATTATTATTTATTTTTTTTTATTTAGAATTTCAGGCAATCGCTTGTCAGCGCGGCTGATTGTCCCTTCACACTGAGCTATACCTTGGTTTGGTTCCTATGAAACCTTAACAAAGCTGGTATTTTGTGTTTTGACGTAGTTTCTTCTATACAGTTCATCAGTCAAGGGGTAAATAACAATCTGACACAATTTTTTCACTTTTAAACTTGTTTTTCTGTCTATACCTCCTTAACTTCTAGTTGCTACCTAGCTACTCCCAGTTCTTTGGGTAAATTTTTTAATGCACGTAAAATTATGTGCGAGAATCATGCACGAATCCTTTTGACTCGCTGTCCTTTCCTATTGAGAGAGGATTGGGTCGGGTTCCAAGGGATCCCTATCAAAAGCAATAGTTTCGGATTTTTAATAGGTTTATAGGGTTATAGGTTTCATAGGTTTAAGTGCTGTTAGTCAAGGGCAACTAATAATTTTACGTAATTTGTTTTTTACTTTTGTTATTATACCCCCTTGACTCCCAGATACTTTCCCAGTGGGCCATATTTTGATGCAAGTAGGCCATTCGAAAGAATTGATTGATCATCCTATTGGCTCTTTGTCCAAGGGCTATGTTTTAGAAATTATTGGCCATTTATTTTATTTTTTAGTTCTGAGGGAAAGAAAGTCTGCAAATCACACATCAGTTTTAACACGTTTTAGCCAATTTTTAGTTGTCACCTTTGGATCAATTATTAGTTTGTCGCTTTGGGTCACTATTATGCACCTTTCAAAAAATTGTCAAGATTAATGAAATAGTTAGAGACAGAATAAATTAAAGGTCAATGTTAAACATTAGCAGTTGTTGCAGGAGCTTACTTACGGTACTACAACAGTACCCATAATCTGACCCAGCATATGAAGAGAAAACTGTCTTTCTCAGCGAGTTGGTGCATTACAATAAAAACCATAATAAAGACTTTAAAAAAAAAAGCATGGTTTTCATGCAATCGGAGCTTAGTCGGCAAATCAGTTGGTGATTAGATCTAACAGGATTTGTATGCTGGTCCGACTCGGGTAATGATTGAATCTTCATTTTCATTGTGCTGGCTACGATTTATAAGAGTGATAACCACATGACCAATCAAAAGCTAGACTACATTGAAACAGTTACAGCATTTGTTACTTTTCTATCCTACTGAACTTCATATACTTCTGACGGTATTCATATTTGTCATGATTTCAGCTAATGAACAAATGCTGGCAAGAAGACCCTTTTGATCGTGTAACTTTCAAAGAAGCCCTACATATGTTGAATGTTATGAAACCAGTGCGAGGCGATTTGGTGGACTTGCTGATCAAACGGGTCGGTAAAATGGAGAATTTAGAAGCGTTAATTTAAGGATATGGTGAAAGGAACACCATGTTGTGGAATGATTAATCACGTGTTGTGTTGTAATATTGTTCTAGCTTGAAAAATACTCCACCAACCTGGAAGAAAGGTTTGCGGAAGCATC